>VDFB02004089.1:239078-459173 GCA_007258455.2 Sequoia sempervirens | reverse complement strand
CTCTTGATCAAACATTTCTGCAGTTGTCATGTGAATTTTCTCTCGGATATCCTTTACCTGCTCCTTGATTCTAAGTCCATCCACTTTTGCCTTCTCCAAAACTTCCCTACGTATAGTTACTGACCAAAACCAGTGATTGAAATCATATGCTGCTCCTGCAACAATCACCTTCCTGTCGACCAATTCCTCTCTTGGAGTGCTCTTCAATAGCCTGAGGCATGGAATAAGCCTCTCTTGCATATCCGGAATACCTTCCCATGTTTCCGCCATATCCATAAGTCTGGAAAGAAAGCATGATGTTTGCCCATAAGCAAGCGCCAGTTTCTCCATGAACAATGCCGCTTCTGTGCCTTCACTTGCCATCCAGTCCTGAGCTTCCTTGGCCGTCACCATTCTGTACTCGACATCCTTGGTCACTTCTTGTGATGAATTGAGGAGAGGAGGAACAATCGCACTACCCTGATCAAGTGGCTGGGTCAAATGCTGGATATATTCCTTAAGACGTTCGACCTCCTTTTTATACTCCTTCCTCTTGGCCACTTCTTTCTCCAATCTCGCTTTGATGGTCGAGACGGAATTATCTAACTCCTCTACTTCTTGACCTTTCGAGGTCGGGCCAAGGTCAACAGTGGTTAGAGCATACTCCTGAGGAGTGATCTCGTCCTGTGGTTTGTCCACCGTGGGTACTGCAATGTGCACGGAAAGGTTGCCTGTCTCGTTCCTCTGAATGGTGGAGAATTTCTTGGCAGGCTTCTTGATTGCGACTTGCTCCAACCTTTCCAAGAAATTGGCAGTATCATCCTCCTCTTCTTGAGCTATTGCAGGTATCTGGATCTTCATTCTCTCTAACAGCCACTCTGGACTGGTCGGCTGCTCAATCCCATCCTCTACCTGAACCTCTTCTTCATTCGGAACATCCACAACCCCTCTGAGAGCGGAAATCATTCCCTCCTCGAAGTCATTGTTCCGAGCTTCTATCTCATTGTCTGAACCTAAGATTTCCGTGCCCGTAGGTGACGGAGGCTCTTCATCATCTAGCTGAATAGGTTCAATATTTTCCTCTTGAATTGCAGGAGGTTCAAGCATCTCTACCAAGGACTCATCTATAATAGCCACCAGCTCGTCAATGTTTCTAGACGCCGCTAACCGAGAAGGTTCTCCCTTATGCCTCTTGGAAGTAGGCTCAGCACTTGGCACTATTTCCTTCCTTTTTTCTCCGATCCCAACCAAATCTTGATGGGATGCCCCGACATTAGAAGAATATGACTCTGACTCGCTCAGTAGGTCATATGTGAGCGTGATTCCTCTCTGTCTTAATTCTTGGGTGTGATAGTCGACCCACCACTGAGAGTATTTAGTCACTGGTCTCATTAAGGTTGCCAGGTCTGCGTGCTCGGGTTCTGACCATTTGACTGGAGGAAGAGGTCGACTTTCCTCAAAGCGTGGCTGGACGTGGTTTCCATCATCTTGTAACTGATCAGGCACCCGACAAAACTCAACTGCCCTCATGAAATCTAGTGGCATCCTGGACCACATTTTCCGCCTAACTTCATACTCATCGGCAGCATTTGTCCAGAAATCTTCCAGTTCCATCCTGTGCTTGTACTTTCTCCCTTCTACTGTCCGAATATTATGGTGCGGGTCAAAGTTGACCCTGGACTTGTAAGCCGTGAAAGGATACCACTGGATCTCCAATCTTGCACTCTCAGCCGCCTGTGCTGATGGACAATACTCCAACATGTTCCCAATGAAAAATGGGAATGTGACAGATGCCTTCTTGGTTGGTCTCTGGATGTTCTGATACTACTCCAACTGTCTCAGGACCTCGAGCAATATCATCCGATTTGTCGGATAAATGGGCAATTTATAGGGATTTCCAGTAAATCCCTGGATCCTAACATATGTGAATTTCGGGAACTGGATGAACCAGGATCCGTACTTACTGATAAGACTTTTCGCCTCATGGCTCAACCTCTGATGCACTCCTTCTTGAAGCTTTCTGGTAATATGCATTAGGAAAGCATCATGCACCCTCCTGAAGTGAGTCTTCTCCTTCAATTGGAGCTGTGGGTAGCAGTCGTAAGGCCTGAGTTCGTTCTCCCCGTTGCCAATTTTGCCCTTGCAAATCAATCCTGGATACTTGTATGATCTAGCCAGCAGGTATACAACATACGAACTCATATGAAAAGACTTAGTCTCTTCGAGGTTGATCAATTGCTCGTGGAGGTTGTCACTTATCATCCGTGACCAGTTGAACATTTTGACGCCAGAGGTGATCTCGTCTATGAAATAGTACATCCAGCTCTCGAAAAAGGCGCCTTGCGGGTTACCAGCTATTCTGTTCAGCATCAGTATGATATCCCCAAAATCTTCCTTGAAGTCTGTCCGGCGAGGTCTCTTGGGCATCTTCTTGATTGAAGGCTTAGACTTGTCCATCCACACCTTGTTAACTGTTGTGGCGCACAAATCTGGTTGACTGTCATATAACCTTTTGGCCTCTTCCTTGGTCTTATAGACCGTTCGTGAATGTTCCGGGATGCCGAAGGTTTCCTGGATTGCAACTTCGCCCAAGTGTGCTAAGACTCTTCCATCAGGTGTGATGATCTGTCTCCTCTGAGCGTCATAGTGGAGAGCACACTCCACCATCAACTCAGCACAATCCATTGCTGGTGGGAATCCAGCTGCCTGAAATATTCCGTTTTTGACTATCCGTTTGGCTATCGGTGTGGGAAGTCCCTTCTGCCCATACACTCTTTTCTTAAACTCATCAAAGTCGACGTGTCCGAGATCGGTGTCCACGACATTCTTCCATTTTGAAATGACCTTGGTCTCTCGTTGAGCACCCTTGCTGGCAAACTTCATTTTCAGCTTCTTGATGGTTTGCCTGCCGTGGTTGTCAACCTGCAGTCCAAAAGATTAACATTAATACAAAGACTTTTTCAAATAATTAAATCTCGTGCCTTGGATTCGAAAATTTACTTTCAGCTGGTTAAATAATTAAATTGTTGCGAAAAAGCAAGCTGAAAGTAAATTGGATGAAGTTGAAAATTTCGCCAGAACTTCGTCAAGATGAAAGGACAGAAAAGAGATAGCAAAGTCATTTGATTGGACATCAAACCTCAGTGAAGAACTACTGGAAGCAAATCAGATTTAAAATCTGATTTTTAGAAGAAGTGCGCCCCTTTTCACAGAAGAATTTCAGCTTTCAATAAATCCTTTCTTTTTTCCTGCGAAAATTCTTCAGCATAACACTATTTCACCTTCTGGAAAATTCGACTTTGCCTATTGATCAACCAATTGCCTGATAATTTCGAGAAAGATTAAATTTCTCTTCAGCTGTGTGTGAAAAAATGAGTTGCTGAAACTCATTATAATGTTGAAGGATTGAATTCGTTTTAGCAACTGCCATCTTCTTTCTCGATCTTGATTTGTTTTCATTTATTCAAACAGGCAAGTTTCCTTTTATTTTTCGACAAGAATCAGTCTCGAGCTTATCCAGGCAAATCTCACTGATCTTCAAAAATTCAATTTTTCACTTAATGTTTATCTTTTTGATTTTTCGAATTTTAAAAGAGAACATTAAATATTTAATTAAATTCATGGCAAATTTAATTTTGCCTGTCGGATTTCATCTCTGGTCGGCGTAATTTATTTCCTTCCAACTCTTGTCTGGAAAATTCGATTTTGTCCAAGGCATTTTAAATTTCCAAATAGTAGAAAATAAATTATTAAAATATTAAAAATATTTTAATTTATTCCAACCCGTTCGTTTTGGACCCATGGCTATTTCGATTTTCCTTTCATTTTTTTTTTGGCTAAGAGTGTATTTTCCAATTTTATCCTCAATTTCGTCTAGCCAAGTCAAAACTTAAGCCATTCCGTCGTCAAATGTCATGCCAGATCCCTATTTTTCTTTGTCGAGGCGAGATTTTAATAGTACTGAGCCTATTTTTTTCTGCCAAAAGTCAAATTTTCTTTTGCTCAGTAGAATTTTTCTAGGCAAAATCCTTGTCTGGATGTCTTTATCGGGCGAATTTCTTTGACGCTTGACAAATTCTTCTTCTTTCTGGCCAAGGGCGATCCTTCCTTTCTCCTTGCCTTGTGCATTTTTCTTCGGCCAAAGTTGTCAATTTCTTAACAGTTTCTCCAGATACCCACACTTAGGAAAATTTAATTTCTTTTCCACCTTTGTGCTAGGCACGCTTCATTTTATTCTTTGCCATATCCTAATCTTCTTTAGCACTTGTCTTTCCAAACTTGGCACTTAACCTCTTGAAAGTGTTATGATTCCTAGCCAAAATCTTCATTTTTCATCATTTAGCCTCTATACTTAGGCAAATATTCGAATTTTTTTTCTTGGACTAGGCACCAACACTTAGCAAAAATCATTATTTTATCCCTTCATGTGCCTAGGCGGACCTCTTTAGCACCTTGGACAAGTATGGTGGACTTCTTTGACACCTTGCTAGCCCCTTCCAAGTGTATGGCGGACTTCATTATCATTTTGGACAAGCATCATGGATGTCCCTCTTTTCTAGGGCCGACTTTGAAAGATTTTTGCATTTGTCTCAACATTTTACCCTTTGGAAATGGTTCTCCACCTTTTTAGGCTTTCACACTTAGCAAAATTTCGAAATTCCCCTTGGTAGGCATTAATACTTAGCAAAATTTTTGATTTTTCCTTCTTCTACATGCTTAGGCGGACTTTCCAAGGCATCTTCCACAAGCATGGCGGACTTCCTAACCCTCTTGCCACTCTCTTTAAAGCAGATGGCGGACTTTCAAGGATGTTTGGACATGCATGGGCGGACTTTAGAACCATTTTGCACTTCCTTTCTTGTGGATGGCGGACTTTAGAGGACTTTAAGATGTGCAAGGCGGACTTTTGATGTGTCTAGGACTTCCCTCTTTGCTGCTGGGCGGACTTTAGAGGATCCTTGCATTTTCCTTCAAGTACATGGCGGACTTTATGACTCCTTTGGCATGTATGGGCGGACTTTAGAACCTTTTGGCACTTCCTTTTGAAGGTATGGCGGACTTCATCAGCCTTTTGGACATCTTCTTTCATCTTTCCTTCCCACATTTCAAGGGCCTTCCTCATGGCGAATTTCAGACTTGACAAATTTTCCACAAATTTCATCTTTTAAGAGCTGATTTTTGGTGATTTCGACCTTCAGATCTGATTGATCTTGAACTGGTTTTCCAGAATTTGATGCTTTTTGGGTCTGATTTTCATGCTTTTTGACTGTTTTTTCCAAATTTTTCAATGATTTTTCAATTTTTCTATTTGATTTTCTGAGTGATTTTTCAATTTTTTTGAACTTTTGAGTGCATTTTTGGAATTCGGGACCTTCTAAATATAGAAACTTTCTAAAAATAGATAAAGCAAACCCTAAAAAATAGGGAACCTTGTTTGGCCCAAAAATGCCGAAATAGCATCGAAAAACAAAATTTCCCTAAAATGGAAGTCTCGAATTGGCGGGAATTGGGAATGGATTTCTGGGTGCGCCTGGCGCTTCAGCGGCGTCTGCCAGTTCAAGCGTGGTCACGGACTTAGCTCGGATACGCTTTCTCGGCAGGTGCGGGCGAGAAACTCGACAAAGTGATCTGCGTAACCGTTGCAAGGGAGACAAAGAGCCTAAAAACCAGCGGAGCAGAAGGGGTCCCCATTGGCGATAAGGCGATGTGTGAAAGGTGCAACAGCGAGCAAGAGCACTAGATTTGTGAAAGCAAGGGAGATTTTAGGGTTCCCCTACTCCTACCTTCTCTATAAATAAAGGCACTTTGCGCTTAATTTAGTTTCTTAGAACCATCGCTACGGTGATAACAAAGCAGTAGAGCCTATTGTGCCTTCTATTTGTTATTCAAAGTGTTGTTCCATTGTAGTATAGGGTGAGCCTCTTTAACCAACAAGGAGTTATTGTGATTGCTGTTTCTATTGTGTAAAGAGCAAGATTGCAAGCCTCTTTAGCTGCAATTTCTTGTTCCAGGCATGTTAGAAGTGAGCTTTGTTGCAGAAGTTTGAGTAATAAAATCATGAGCCTTCTTTGCCGTGGTCCAAAATCTCAGATTTCCATTATTTGTGTTCACTTTTTATGATCTGATTTCAACTCACGCTGGTGTAAGATGTTTGTTGGGGAAAAGTTTATTGAAGTATTACATTGAAGAATCAACGGTAATTTCCTGCTTCACTGCAAGCTCTGCATATTAGCGAGAGTTAAGGAGGCGTCTTTAGTTTAAATTGTTATTAGTTGAAGAGTCTTCAAACAGAAATCTCGAAATTTACTGGGCATTGTTTAATAAACCTTATTCTAGGCGATCAAAGAATGGAAGCAACTTAGTTTTAGTTTACTTTCTTTCAAACACCATCAGCAAGAGGGAGCTTCCCCTCCTAATTTGAAGAGCAGTTTATTTGTGCATAGCTGTCCGTTTCAACTACGCATTCCAGAGGTGCGAATTTAAACGCCAACAAACTGAAAGCTTGTCATGGCAAACCAATTGATTCCTTGGATTCTCCTCATGAAAGTGTACCTCCATGCCAATTATTAGGGTCATAGCACCTAATTTGGTATTTTTTCAAAGCCAAAACCAAACTGATTTTCCACAGTTTTGACACTGGTATTTTCAGAAAATTCTCACAAAAGGCAACTTTGACACCTCGTATTTTGCAAAAGAAGAAGATTGATAAAAAGTCATTGTGCACACATACTCATGGGTCCCAAATGAACTAGTCCGCCAAGTTATGGCTTCATAGGAAGTGATTTGGTATTTTTACAAAATGGCAAGTTGGCATGCTTCAGATAGTTTTCACAAGTACATTTTCAGAAAGAGCTGAATGGGCTACTTTGAAAATTGGTATCTTTCAAACCTGATGACTTCAGGCCAAACCCTCTTGCAACTACACTCCTCTACCATCAATTATCATATTGGCAAATTTTCATGGCTCAAGGAGAAGCTTTGTTCAATTTTCCGAAGTGATTCCGGAGGCTACTTGACTTAATCTGATCACAGTGCAAAATCATTCTTCAGGTCAATAAAGGCAATGACAAAGGAAGTTACTACAATGGTTTCAAAATCAAAATAAACCTTGTGAAATTGTTGTTTAAACTTATAAGGCTGCCATGATGGAGTTAGATTTCAATGCATCAGTAACACCACTTGAAGAGTTAAGCAAAATGACATCCAAAAGGGGTTTTAGGGTACCGACAAAGCTTCAAAACTTAAAAGGCATTTATGTTTGGAAGAAATAGCAATCATCCCCTACACATTGTTTGGGATGAAAATGAATTCAAAACCAAAAGATTCAGATGTTGAGACTCTTCAAAAGGCATTTTAATGCCAGTTATAGTTGACAGAGAAGGGAGAGATTATGCATGTAAATCTGCAGAATAAATGTTGGTTCCCAAGCGGCAAAATTTGCCAGTATACTTGGTCAAGGACCTTGAGTAGACTCCCCAGAGGATTCAATTTTTGTACATATGCTTAAAAATGTATCTGCTTCGCAGATTTAGTGAGCAAGAGTGTGTTATGAACTGATGAAATTTGGCTTCACAGTGCTCAACTGAGGTTGTGGCACTTGATTTTGGGGACTTCTATGATAAGCTTTATACAATTTTCATGGTGCAATTGCAGATTATTCTATCATTCCATAAACATATGCAAATGGATCAACCAATTAACATACATTCATTCAATTTGGTACCTTGTTTCACATACTCGAAGGAGCTCCTAGAGAATTGGATCGCATCTCTCATATTTGATTGGTATCTTTGTGTAATTGACACTGAAGTTTTTAAAGGTCTGATTGGTTATTGGAATAAAATTGTGAAGGAATTTTTGAAGCTGTATCAAATGGAATGGTGGAGCTCGTATGAAGTAGGTTCTAAATTGCTCGAAGAAAGCCTCAAGAAAATATGTTGTCATAGAATCTCTTACTATAGGATATGCACAAACATGGATTTGTTGAAAAGATTGTAGCAATTTTCGCGCATAATCTGCTGGACAAGATGGAAAGGCGTTGACATTTTGGGCATAGTGCTCCGGAGAGGAGTTGCCCCAAAAATAAAACAGGACATGGACATCCATCGAAGCATAGTGAGGGGCAGATTTTGTTAAATATACAATGCTTGAAGTAAGGCGTTTTGGATACTCAAGTCAAAGTCAACAGGGGGAAATATCGTAGCCACTAAAGCAACAACCCTAGGTCTTTGAATACTTGCGCTAGGCTGAAGGAAACCTAGGGCCGTTTGTATTCTACAAAATCAAAAGTGATTGCTTGATGGAGGACGGATCCTATTCTAAATCCCTTGGTGCAAATCATGTTTGAAACCTTTAATAAATAATATGAGTGGACTTTTGTAACCGAACAAGCAGTGTTATTACTTCATGTCTCCAACTGAATAGCTAGTTGCGTCGTTGATATGGAATACAAGAAGATAGATATTACACCAGTATAAACGATACTGTTCAATACTTCAAAGAAGCTTGAGGAGACATGCACATACATTGCTCGATAGGATCATGAGCAGGTTTGTAATTATAAATGCTACAGTACTCATGGAGAAAGGGCAGAAAATCTAGGCATCTCCTGCATTCTTTGCATTCTTGCAAAGACAAGATGGAGAAGGTGCGGTATTGTGGGAGATCTCTTAACATTCCCCGTATTACTGCGGGGGGTCTCATATCTGCCTACTGTATTGCGAGGAAGTGCAGGTATGCGGTGAAATGAGACATTTGCGGTGGTGCGGTGAAAACGTAAAGCTATGAGGTGAAAAGTATTATATTTTGCAGATGAATATTTATGCACGGGAAAGGAAATATTTTAAATCACAGTACAAAAAATGATTTAAATATTTTCACCAAAATGTGAAATATTTTTTACCAAGGGAGCGAAGATTATTTTGACTGAGGAATATTTTAATTATGTGAAAGAGTGTACAATTGGGTAATAAAACATTTTCACCGAGAAGATAAGACAAATGGTAAAATGGGTAATTATTTTATCCAAAGAATATTTTCTCAATGGGGTGAAAATTGCAAGCAAGAGAAATAAGCAAGATTAATTTTCATCAAAAGGGGTTATAAAACGGGTGATTATTTATTTGGTGAAGAGTGAAGATTTACGGAAAAAAAGGAAAGAGGATAGTTATTATTTTTCGCAAAGATGCAAAAATGGAGATTAAAGTTAAAATATTTAATTTGCCAAAGGCAACTAATTAAATATTTTATTTTGCCAAAATCAAATGAAGAGCTGCAGTGAACGGATGTGCAAAGGGTCGTAACCCTAAAAGTGCAATGTATATATGTGAGATAAAATTGTATCATCAAGGATTAGAATCAGTACGTTAGCTAGTTGGATAGGTTGGTCAGTCGCCTCAACAGAACATTATGCTGTATATTGTAAAAAAATTTAAAATTATAAAATGGAGAAGAATGCATAAATTTGGTGATCCAATTATGGTGTCAGTTGTTTGTTGAAATAATTGAAAATATATCCAGTTGTCTCCAAGGTTGACATTTCCTTATTATTTAAATTGATGTATCAAGGATATTTTTCAATTTATCAAGGCACATTTGTTGTTCTTGTGTGGTTTAGTTAACTGGCTCCTTCAAGTAAGGATTAAATTCTTTTAATTAATCATAGTAATTTGGAAAAGGTCATTTGAACCAATAAGAACTTGATAATTGCATCCTTGCACGTTTATGCCAGGCATAAACTCATAAAAGTGCCAAACAATTCGAATTGTATACAAAAATAGGACACACATCATTTACCTCTTGACTCCATTAGCCCAATAGAAGTAGGAACTGGACACACCAATTCCATTTTAAAATTTTATAAAATCTCATTCAAACATTCACATCTCAAATTTCAGTAGTAGTTATTAAGCTTTCATCTATCCCACTCCTAATTGCCATTGTGGATAGATTGTTTGAGTAGGAAACACACAGTTAAGTCTGCCTCAATTGCATAGGTACACCCGCCTAGGTCTAGCAGAGCCTGAAGAGAAGAAGGTTCAAATACACCATTTAGCCTTGTTCGTTAGCCAAAAGCGTATCAAGAGCTTGGCAACCTCTTGTGGTTTCAAACCAGCGTTTTTGAGACCAAAGACCTAACAGTAACAACTGGCAACATCCACTCTATCACTGAGTAGAGCCCACTAAGAACCTCATTATCTGCACGGAAATCATGACTGAATTGGAAGGCTGGATTTAAGGAAAAATGGGCTGCATGGAGGGGCCTATGAAATTGGTGGTGCCATCTCCTGTCAATGATCTCCCAAATGGGACGATACTTATCCTCAACTCCACCATAGACGGATCTAATGGCCTCTTTGGCCCTATCCATGCCCTCATATATGTATCCCATTGCCGGCTTCTCCCCATCAACAACTCGTAGGAGAACTAGCAAGGGCTCGATGAACTACAAACATTGTGAAACATTAACTTAAGTAAGTGTGAATGAAAATAAACAAATAAAAGTAGAATATGAATAAAAATTAAAATATAATGTAGAATTAAATTTTACTTGCACAATCTCCTCCGTTGGTGCCCAAAAGCTTGGCTCATCAAAAATGCAATTTGTCACATCAATCCCTGCAGTGGTCATAGCATAGGATGAGGAAGTCCGCTCCTCACCAACAAACATATGCCTCAAAGCCGCCTTTGACCGAATAAAGGATTGTAATGTGATAAAATTTGTGGCAAATCTAGTGATGCTAGGACGAGCCAACTCCCTCAACCCCATGTATTGCCTCATTAGGCTAAGGACCCATGTGTGATTGTATACAAATTTGCAAATGTTTTTGGCCGCATCCACACACATTTTGATCCATGGAAGCTTGCCAAGATCCTCCAATATGAGGTCAAGGCAATGGGCGACACATGGAGTCCAAAATATAGTTGGGTGCCTCTCCATCAATAGTTTACTAGTAGCAACATAATTTGCTGCATTATTGGTCACCAGTTGAACCACATTTTGTTCGCCCACCTCAACTATGACCTCCTCTATAGCCTCACAAAGGTATGTGTCATTTTTGACATGGGCAGAAGCATCAATGGATTTGATGAACACGGTGTCACCTGAAAAAGAAGCAAAACCAATTATTCAATAAATTAAAAAAACATAAATCAGCCATATTAATCACTAAATCAAATTCAAATTTCAAATTATTCAATGCATTGAGGGAAGTACAATTACTTGCGGAGGAAACTAAAAAATTGAGCAACGTCCTATTTCTCCTATCGGTCCAACCATTAGTCATGATGGTGCAATTGATCTTGCTCCATTGCAAGTGCTGCTCCTCTATTTGGGCTTTTACATCAGCCACCTTTTGACTCAAAAGTGGGCCCTTTAATTCATCTTTGCTAGGGGCTCTGAACCTCAACTCACATATAGTTATGGCATCAACCATATTTTTCCAAAAGGGAGACCTAAAACATGTCATAGATAAATTAATAAGATACTTAGATAAGTGTTCTAAAATGAAAAGTTTTAAATTTAAATTTGAATTCAACAATGACATACATCTAGATTCTAAATATAAAAATTTATGAGACAAAGATATTAAGAATCAACTATCAAACTATAAATTTTAAAACACTTAAACAAAAAAGAATTACCTGGCTACATGGAAGGGAATGGTGCAATAATACCATAAGACTGCATTTGATTTCTTGGATGCATCATGTACCTCCTTGTTCCAACCCATGCTCTCAAGCGATGGTTGGGAACCAGGAGTACTACGTAGTACAAAATATGAATCCACCCTAGATTTGTGAACTCTAGGGCCAATGCTAACACTCCCACTACCACTAGCACTAGTGGTAGCACTAGCAGAAGCACTAGTAGAAACACTAGCACTAGGACGGTATGAAGGCATGGAAGTAGCATCTCCAACACCACCAATGCTCGCCAACTCCTCCCTCTGCCTCTTTTTTATTTCTTTTTGCAATCCAAATGATTCTAATTGCACTTGCACCTCACAAATAGCCTCAGGAGTTGCAAGAGGGCAGCCCATTGCATCATGGACGGGTATGCGTGCAATATGGTATTTCAATCTGTTTATGCCTCCATGAAAAAACGTTTTGCAATATTTACATTTGGCCTCTCCTTTTTTCTTCCTGGGAAAGATTTCAGCATGTTTCCAAGTAGGGTCTTTTCTACTTGGGGTTTGAGACATTTTGAAGATATGGTTTGAATTGCAAATGAAGGTTGTTGCTATAACAAGTAGGGTTTCTAAAATTATTTAAGTTGCAAGTAGGGTTTGTAAAATAAATGCAAACTCAAAATAAAATAAAAATTTACAATGAATTTTTTGTTAAAAAACACAAAAAGCAAATTAAAATCAAGCTTACCTCCTAGATTAGGCTTGAAATGCAATGCAAACTTCTTCCAGTCGCTGGTAAAGAGCTTTCAATGCATGTGCTTGCTGGTATGAGGCTTCCTGAATGCTATCTAATGATGGATTTGTCTTCTACTTCTTGCTGGTTGCCCTACAATGCTCTCTTGTTTTTCCTCATAGCTCTCTTTCTCCTCCTATTTTGCCAAATAAATGAAATGAAGTTGCTTTTAGAGTTGGGGAGTGTCATGTCCCCAAAATTGTAACACTAAACAAAATACACATTTAACCATTCAATATCGTTATAATTATAATTATCTAAGATAATATTATAATTATAATTATTATTATATATAACCTTATAAATATTAATACACAAATACTGGTAATTTAAATATTATAATCATTATAATGTATTAATGAGAAGACATAATAAAAGATGGTAACTCATTGAAATAATATATATATATATATATATATATATATTAACAATTTCATTATAATTACGATTATCAAAATGATATTATAATTATGGATATGAATATTAGTGACTACCATAGATATTATAAATGTCACAAGTAACAAATATATAAAGACCGATTCATAAACATAGAATAAAGAAAACAAATAATACAATAACTAAATATATATATACATAACAAGGCAACAATTGGCTTAATAGCCACGACCCATGTTGGCAACAATTAAGGCAGATTTAAGAGTATAAATATAAAAAGAGAGGATACGGGAGGAAGGATTAGGAGGGAATGAAAAGGCTAAGTCTGCAGGAATACTCTTGGCAAAGTTTATGAAGGAGAGAGAATCTCATACACAACGTGGAAGACTAACAGACAAATATTCTCACATATTGTTGAGTGAAGGAAACTTGGTGTATGTGTTTGACTGGGGTTGTTAGCTGGTGCATATATTTATCCTGGAGGCGTGCCACATATGGTCGGGTCTGTATTGCTATATTAATGTTACATTTGAAGATGTAGCTGCCAATGCTTTGTGGATGGAAACAAGTCTACATGGCATAGTCGCTCATAGACAGGTGAAGACCAATAACGAATTAATTTATCGATTCTTGTTGTCAGTGAAGGAAATATCGACACCTTTCTGAGTATAAAAATGATGGGAATGAAATAAGAAAGGTTAAGAATTTCGGGAATACTTGTGAGTATAGCAGCCGACAGTAGCAAACTAGAGATAGGTCATCAATGGGGCTGATGATTTAATACCTTTTAAGGGTGGGTCTTAGCACTCTTAAGGAGTGAAGTAATCTCTAACACCGGTTGTGTAATAATAGGAGGATACCTGATACACAACCATGACTCATATCAACCAAATTAAAAGATTTATTTCATAAACAACGATTGTAATAGCCATCTTACAATTCACCTTCATATGCATATATTGACAGAAGATTAGGCACAGCGATTAGCCCATTCCCCAGTTTCAGAACCATTTATTATTGCACATTACACATCAGGAATTATATCAGATAATTGCTTACCTACATCATGATTATTATCAACATCTATAAGGCTGATAAGGAAGTAAATAATCCTTGAAGGTGGATCTTAAAGTCTACCATTTAAGTTGTTAGTCATCTACCCATTTGGATTGCTCGATCTAGCATATTAAACAACAGAATAAAGGTAAATCAATTTAGGGACATTACAGGGAGAAGATATAAGTCAAAAAAAAAGAAGCAAATTAGTCCTGCCAGCCGAGTCCTGCTGACAGGACTCGCCTAGACTCGGCGAGTCCGGCGAGTCCGGCCAGGACTCGGCCGACTCGGCGAGTCCGGCGAGTCCGGCCAGGACTCGGCCGGACTTAGCCAAGTCCGAGTTTGAGTCCCCTACACTTGGCCAGGTGGACTCGACTCGGGACTCGCCGAGTCCTGGCAAGTCTCATTACTGTTGTGTATTGTTTTGAGTGGCAGCTTCATGAGCTGCAAAACATATCAAATTCTGTCTCAAATGGTCAACAAAAAACAATTGAAGATTTTGGGAACCCAGAAATGGGTGTTTGAAATCCTATCTCAGACACCTTCCAAAGTGACTTAAACGAGATGGAGATATCAACTCTTGCAGTAGCCTACTAACAGGAAGGGTTTCTAATTTTAAACATATTGCTTTCAGCTCCACTTTTCACCCTGCAATTGTCTTCCATGCAAGTGAATATTCTTAAACTATTAAATCAAGCAATGCCAGTTTCTTACAAAGCAAGGCACTTCAAGAAGTAAATCAGTCCCAAATGACAGCATACTTACAGAACATTCACTATATGGTAGTAGAGCTGAATTCTACCACAGGACTTCTTTTACCCTGTTCTAAATGCAACTGAAGTTTAATTACTTATATTTATATCAGGGAATATGGTTTAATACAGAAATGGTGGAAGTTTTGCACCTCTCTAGTTAGTTCATGTTAGCGAGAATTCAATAGAAATTTCAGTATTTTCTATTTAGGAAATAACACAGTAGAAGTGCTAGTGTCTGCAGTTTCATGTTGGATATCCATAGAACTCTATAGGTTTATAATTCTCTTAAAATACATGTATTTGAAGAAGTAACGGAAGCCTTAAGTAAAAATATATTTTTCTTAGGGTCATGGTTCCAAGGTTTGTATTTTATCTGCTTTGTTATTCTAGCCATAGTTAACCACAGTCAAACAAGTATATGTACAAATTTTCCTGTAGAAAGATAATTATTACTTCTATAAAATCTTTGAATTTATTTTTATAGTGCTGCATGATTGGTAGAATCTGGTGCTTAAAATCTTTCATGCAGTGAATTTAGAAATCCCTGCCAATTATTTCTTTTGCTTGTTAGTAAAACATTTATCTGTTATACACAAGATTATTCTTCACTATGGTAGAGTCCTTAGCAATAGTATCTTTCAAATTTTACTATAGATGTTACTAGAGTTAGAAACCCCTAAAATTGTTTATAACTTTAAGTAATCCCTTGGTGTCCGTTTATCCCCGGTGAGATAATTACTGTCTAGAAGGAAGAATTAGTAACCAACATTTTACTTTCCTCTTTTGGCCGACATGAATTTCTGTTGTGTTGATTCATTCGATGGAAGTAAGTAGCTCTACCATTTGATGACTACCTATCCATCATTACTCATACTGCCCGGGGTCAAATTGAACCTATGACTATATCCAGATACCACTACATATTATTACTGTATATGTAGCATCAGTTGAAGTCATACATCTATAAATGTGAGAGCACTCAGCTGACATCTTTTCTTTCTCAATAGGTAAAGAGTGGGTCATCTCTGAACTCAACAGATGCATTAGATTCTGATCTCACTTCAATAGATACATCTCTGCTCAGTTTGGAATCATTGCAAATATGAATCTCTTGGCCAGTTGACTCCAGTGATGTCCTGAGTATTCCGCTTATGTATTGTTCTTAGTCCATCTGCTGTCACAAGATCAAGATCCAATGGTTTCATCCCATTCTCTCACATACACCAACTTTTTGCAATAGAAGAGTACCATTACAGTCATAATTTATTCAATCCTTTTTGTTTGTTTATATCATACAGGGAACCATGGATGCTGTGGGGGTGGCACTTGTGTTGATTGGACCTGGTAGCATTGACCAGGTCAGTTTTAAACAGAACCAATTTTCAAGATAGCATATTTTTCAGTATGAACCGTAAATCAAGTTAAAGATTGATTCTTTTTAGTTAACTTTATTCATGGCTGTTTAATCTGAATTCTTCCTAATTCTCTAGAAACCTCTGTCAGGCATGTGTGTGTGTGTGTATTCTGAGTTTCAACTTAATTTGTTGCATTTGTTGAACATTGGACTAGAGTTTCCTACCTTTTTCGTGTAAATTTCTTAGTTTATTTGATTTGGGAAGTAGAAAATGATAAAATCAATGGATAGAATAATTTATGGTACAGTCGAGGAGCATGACATTAGAAGTAACCCTAGAAAAGAGGACAAGTACAAAATATAACAGAGCTATTGGACCTCCCTCAGAATAGTAGTTCATGTTGATGAGAGATTGATGTTTAATATTAGTTCATCCATCCATGATGGTAGAGTAGCCATTTCTTAACCAAATTTGTCTCATTTCCTCCATCACTATGCACCTTGGAATATTCTCTATCAAGGAGGGTGGTTCCAAGGGTCAAATAAAACATGAGTAACAGTTGCATCTTTGAAAATTTGTTTGAAATGGGGAGAATACACCAAATAAAATGGTTTGGAATGGGAAAATAATTTTTTTGGCAATATAAGACTCAACACTTCTCATAATTGCATATTAAACATCCCTACAACACTAGTATCTTGTTTCTTTCCCTTGGTAGAAGCTTCTTTTGACTCTCAACATCTATGCTTTGGATAGGCAATGGCATGCTAGGTTGCATACTCTTTATTGATATTCCCTTATTTCTTGCCTCACTCTTCATGTGAGGATTATTTTTTCACCTTGACATTCTCAGTGAGGGTTATTTTTCACAATTTTGTACCCCTTGTCTAGCACAAGAGATGAGAGTAAACCCTTGTGTAGCTGCTCCTGTAGTCCTTGTTGCACAAATGACTTAGTTATACTCTATTCCCCTCAAAATATTTTTCTTCTTTTCATCTATGGCTGCTGCAAATTATTAAAAAGTTATTTTTGGATTAAATGGGCCCTTTGCATAAGTTTTGAGGAGTTTAGAAAAGCATTCAAATGGATTATTTGAACTCACAGTCTTTGCAACACTCCCACTCTTAGAAGAATTCTCAATACTGCTTCAATTGCCACTTTGTTGAATTTGAACTTATTCACCTCACTAACCTCACTATTGCTCATTGCGTTTTCTGTTGAAAATTCAAAACACAACTGCAACTGCAAAAATAAAACAAAAAAATATCCCCAAGCATTTAAAATTTTGTAGAAAACAAAACAAAAACGCAAAAGAATTTATGCAAATGAACAATGGATTGTAAACTTACCTCAAATGATGTAGATTTGATGCTTTCTTGCCTTCCTCTCATTGTTGTTCTCTGCTCTTCTGTAATGACCCCTTTCTAGTGAAAACATTTGAAGCTAAATCTTGCTTTCAAAGTGTTACTCAAAGAGACATCAAGAATGTAAGGAATCAATAAATTTCAGTAATAAATAAGGTTGAAGAAATAAATGTTACATTCTTGCCAAATGATTATTCATTTATTCCCTATCACTCTTATGAATGATTCTTCTATATAATTTCAAAAGACCATCAGATCGCTATTCAACGCCTATGAAGATCTCAAAGGTTATGTCCTATCGTTCTTTTATCATAATAGAGTCATTATTATCTATAAGTCCAATAATTGCTGCAAGCATTATTATTGGATAATCGTGATTATAAATGATTATCAAAGTATATTTAGCAGTGCATGAAATGTATATGAAGTGAACGCATTATATTCAATATATTTATATTTTTCTTATATATATATGTAGATCAAGTATATATATATCTTCACACCAACCTTTACTACTCCTTAATTTACTTTATTTAGTATTATTTATTCATCCTTTGATGAATCTCCAATATAATTCATAGGCAGCTAATTTATGATAGAATTACTTACCCTCTGCCTTACCTTTGTCTCAGTCGGCCTGCAGACGCTCTTTCTATCACCTTTCCACCGATAACTATAGAAGGTTCCTTTACTATGTGGTAGGCTCTATGCCACTGTTTCCTCCATTTCCCTAACTTCTCCTGGACTAATGGCCGACGAGGAGCCTTCAAGTTGAAATCCTTCTGGTGAGGATGGTCTCAGACTGCCAGCGACAACAACTCTGAGGTCCTGTGTTCAACCAGAGAGAAGTCGTGCAGAGATTTGAGCCATGCCGGAAGAGCCTCGAGAAAGATTGGCATCGATGCGAGGAATCCCAAGCTCATGTTGCGCTTCCACTATGTCGAGTATTTTTGACTTCGGAATGCCTTGCGTATACGGGATGTATCTACGAGGGTCCTTGTGTTCTTTCCTTCGTATCCTATGCGGGTCCCTTATCGACTTATAGACGTCCCCTTATTCCCTGCAACTAATGTATTCCTTTTAGCGGTGAAGAATATTTCGTCCCTTCTTATTCCATTTCCTCTGTCAATTTCTCTAATCACCCTGATACACTTCTCCACTAGACACGATAATGCCTGAGGGGAGTGTATTGCCTTTGGAATGTATGTTATTTGATGGCGTCCAAATACCTTGTTGCTTAACTGGTCCGCCATGATCCCATTTAGAATCCACGTATTCCACCATTATTTTGTTTGGCCCAACTCAACCTCCACGCAAGAGCCCATGTCCTATTACCATTTCCGTTACTCTCAAAACCCGACAAAATTATCTTTTTTCCCTATCATATGCCCGGGTGTGATTCGCCAATATATAATTGAAGTTTGGTCTTGCCAATATGTAATAAAGATATTATGTGCCTTTACTCTAGCAATCGTAATTTTCATCCCCTTTGGAGAGTTCGCTTCCATTTATTTATATCCTCCCAAGAATTATGTGCCAGTTCAAAAAGAAAAGACACGACTCTTCTTTAGTGAGCGCTCCTCTATTAAGAGTTGTTTTGTTATAATTCATATTATATTCCACTTATAATATTTGCATATTATTTTATATTTTTGTGTATTGATAAATTTTAGACTTATTATGATCAAATTATAATATTATTGATTATAATTATATTTAAATCATAATTACTATTTTATGCCTATATTTTATCTTAATTTCATATACTTAATATCTATTATTTCATAATAATATTTATGACGTCAATTATATTTATGTAAATGATTAACTAATTTAGTTATGCTTCTTCCATATCTAAGTGTCACCATTTCAGGGATATGACAGTCCTCCCCACTCAAGATTGCTTGTCCTCAAGCAATCATGACTAAATAACATCTTTAATCATAGGCGATTATAAACACACAAAGCATAAGATAAGACATGAATCACACACACGAGTACACATAAAGCATGGATTATATGTATGAATACATGTCAAGCATAAACATTTTGGACAATGTATGAATCATAATGAGCAAGGATATGTAAATACATGCAACTATGTAGCTTAGTTTCATGCACGCATAAGACATAGACATATGTAAAGCATAGAGCATATATGCACGGCAAGACATATACATAGGAATACACATAGAGTGCACCCATGAATACAATCATACACTTAAATATATAAAATAGTCACAAGGAAGGCACATAGCAAGCTCATAATCACTCACAAAATATGATACATACAAGTAAGGTATGTTAATACACTGCAAATACACTTTAAAGAAATATACATGTTTAATCAAGAGTATTCATTCAAGGAACATACATAACAAAATTATACACATGCAGTAAGCATATTAGGTATAAAGCAAGCACGTTGGACATGAGACACACTCATAAGATATGAATCATATGTTTGAATATACTTAAGCAGTAAGTAGGGAGCACACACCAACATGGAATACAGATCCGAATACATAAGGTATGAAGTATTCATGAAGTATACACTTGAATATAGAGCATCAAGAACGCATGTTGAAAACACACCAATCTTGAAAGAAACATCAGGGAGTTACCCATAGAGTAGTCATGTTTAATATATTTGTCATAAATGCATACTAGATACAAAGCATGGAGCAAACATAAATACATGTGTAGAGCATAATCAAAGATTACGTAGGAAGCATACAAATATATGCAATACACTTATGAATGAATGGAGTAAGATACACAAGGTAAGACAATTAAGCACAAAAAAACATCGAGCAATAAATTACACATAAGGCATGTAAATTATGTAATTTTACTTAGGACAGAAATACAGTCATAAAGCATGCACTTGAATACGCAAGCTGTCAGGTATACACTTGAATACACTTGAATATAAGTTACATGGTACACACTTGAATACACTTGAATAAGAGCTTGTAGCACATACGTAGAGCACGCAAACTCAAGCAAGGTATGCAGTCCAAACATACTCATACATAGAGAAATTACTTAAGACTCAAATTTTCTTCTATGCATGGAATAATTTTACTTGATAGAAATACGCCTGAGATGCATGAAGTTTAATCATGGGGTCTGGATTTCAGAAGATAATTAGGGACACTCAAGCATACGCATAAATACACAACATGAAGCATAATGAAATGATCATACATATAAGAATGCTCGCAGATACACTCAGCAAATAAAAACAATTACATACAGCATACACTTATGTACATCAGTCATGAAGTAAACAAGATGCTAACAAAGAAACAAAAACACCCAAATACATCGTCATGAAGGGCACACTTGAATTCAAAGTCACAGAGTATACAAAGTCAGATGGTATACACTCGAATACAAATACATCTTGAATTTAGGTACAATCCATCAAATGTGCACTCAAATATAAATATAAGATCATATACACTCAAATATCGTCACAAGTCAACTCAAATACACATACAATCATAGAGTATACACTCAAATACAAATGCAATCATAGAGTATATACCCGAATGCAAATTCAGCCACAAGTCATAAAGTATACATTCAAATACAATCACACACGCATGAAATATACTGTCAGACAGTTGGGGAAGGGGATTCGGTGCATCCCATACTACACCGTGGACCCCTCCACCCTTAGTTAGGAAATTTAATAATTTGTTTTGTAATTAAAACAGCATAAAATAGGAATAGTAACCAAAGTACACATTTATTTTATTGAAATAGATTAAGTATTTGTAGAACACTTTCAAATTATTACTCCTTGCTCCAACATTCATAGGTGAAGGGGGAAGTGAATACACAAGAGAGTGCCCTTAGTGATAACCTTCTCAGCCCGAGAGCGGCCAACAAACGCCCGTTGTAATGACCCTCTCGGCCCCCGGTGACAGACCGCAGTCCGCCTACAGAAGGTGGCCTACCTTGAAGGGATCCTAGTCATCTGCACTCCTCAATGTATATTCAATTCCCTGCCCTTATGACTGAAAGAGAGAGAGTCCATTTAGGAAAATACTAACTTGAAAGATATTAATCAAACATAATGAAATCATGAAAACCATTCTTATCATATTAATCACTGGTAAATTATATGTAATCATGCATTCAACCTATAAATTTATAAGCAACTAAATAGATATTAAAACACCCAAGTTATCATCTCTTTGATCATCCAATTCCCAAATGGGGCAGACTGGATCACGCACAAGGATGCCCTTAGTGATACCCTTCTCAGCCCGAGAGCGGCCAACAAACGCCTGTTGTAATGACCCCCTTGGCCCTCAATGGCAGACTTGCAGTCATCCAATGAGGGTGGTCTACCTCGAAGGGACTCTAGTATCTGCTCAACCTATCGGTTCCACCCCTCAACCAACTACATGATTGTTTGATGATACAAAAAATTGCATCTAATGATTATCATATTAACAAGTTACCCACAATTACAACATGCTATGAGGATTCATGGATTCATTAAGATATTAATAATCTATTTATCATATGCATTAGTCCTTAAATCTATTAATTACCAATCCCTTATCCATCATATATAACACGTTTAACAAATATTGTGTTACAACTATAAAGGTATTGCTGATTAGGGCTATGAAAATACGCACCTAAAACTTACCACTTTGAGCTGTAGGAACCTTCATCAAATGATGTCACCTTCTTATACTATGTTTTAATAGAATGATAGATCATCATAACATCGTTAGTTGTCCAATTCAAAATAACATATTAGCAATACTATAATAGTAACATGCATTCTCCGAATAATTTACATCCATTAGACAAATATTATTATGCATAAGTTGTATTTGTCAATTGCCTATTATGTACTCATCAGTTCGCATATATGTAGGTATATTTATTAATGATATTTAGATATGCCTATTCATCAGTGATTTAATTTTCTTATTTATTTGCCAAAATAATGTCATTATTTCTCATAATTTTAGAAGGGATGTGACCCATACCTGATCTGCAATAGAGCATACCTTTTTCTTGGTCGGTTTGCATACATGATTTTCATAGGATGGCAGGAAAGTTAGTCTGATACCACTTGTAATGACCCCTTTCTAGTGAAAACATTTGAAGCTAAATCTTGCTTTCAAAGTGTTACTCAAAGAGACATCAAGAACGTAAGGAATCAATAAATTTCAGTAATAAATAAGGTTGAAGAAATAAATGTTACATTCTTGCCAAATGATTATTCATTTATTCCCTATCACTCTTATGAATGATTCTTCTATATAATTTCAAAAGACCATCAGATCGCTATTCAACGCCTATGAAGATCTCAAAGGTTATGTCCTATCGTTCTTTTATCATAATAGAGTCATTATTATCTATAAGTCCAATAATTGCTGCAAGCATTATTATTGGATAATCGTGATTATAAATGATTATCAAAGTATATTTAGCAGTGCATGAAATGTATATGAAGTGAACGCATTATATTCAATATATTTATATTTTTCTTATATATATATGTAGATCGAGTATATATATATCTTCACACCAACCTTTACTACTCCTTAATTTACTTTATTTAGTATTATTTATTCATCCTTTGATGAATCTCCAATATAATTCATAGGCAGCTAATTTATGATAGAATTACTTACCCTCTGCCTTACCTTTGTCTCAGTCGGCCTGCAGACGCTCTTTCTATCACCTTTCCACCGATAACTATAGAAGGTTCCTTTACTATGTGGTAGGCTCTATGCCACTGTTTCCTCCATTTCCCTAACTTCTCCTGGACTAATGGCCGACGAGGAGCCTTCAAGTTGAAATCCTTCTGGTGAGGATGGTCTCAGACTGCCAGCGACAACAACTCTGAGGTCCTGTGTTCAACCAGAGAGAAGTCGTGCAGAGATTTGAGCCATGCCGGAAGAGCCTCGAGAAAGATTGGCATCGATGCGAGGAATCCCAAGCTCATGTTGTGCTTCCACTATGTCGAGTATTTCTGACTTCGGAATGCCTTGCGTATACGGGATGTATCTACGAGGGTCCTTGTGTTCTTTCCTTCGTATCCTATTCGGGTCCCTTATCGACTTATAGACGTCCCCTTATTCCCTGCAACTAATGTATTCCTTTTAGCGGTGAAGAATATTTCGTCCCTTCTTATTCCATTTCCTCTGTCAATTTCTCTAATCACCCTGATACACTTCTCCACTAGACACGATAATGCCTGAGGGGAGTGTATTGCCTTTGGAATGTATGTTATTTGATGGCGTCCAAATACCTTGTTGCTTAACTGGTCCGCCATGATCCCATTTAGAATCTACGTATTCCACCATTATTTTGTTTGGCCCAACTCAACCTCCACGCAAGAGCCCATGTCCTATTACCATTTCCGTTACTCTCAAAACCCGACAAAAATTATCTTTTCTCCCTATCATATGCCCGGGTGTGATTCGCCAATATATAATTGAAGTTTGGTCTTGCCAATATGTAATAAAGATATTATGTGCCTTTACTCTAGCAATTGTAATTTTCATCCCCTTTGGAGAGTTCGCTTCCATTTATTTATATCCTCCCAAGAATTATGTGCCAGTTCAAAAAGAAAAGACACGACTCTTCTTTAGTGAGCGCTCCTCTATTAAGAGTTGTTTTGTTATAATTCATATTATATTCCACTTATAATATTTGCATATTATTTTATATTTTTGTGTATTGATAAATTTTAGACTTATTATGATCAAATTATAATATTATTGATTATAATTATATTTAAATCATAATTACTATTTTATGCCTATATTTTATCTTAATTTCATATACTTAATATCTATTATTTCATAATAATATTTATGACGTCAATTATATTTATGTAAATGATTAACTAATTTAGTTATGCTTCTTCCATATCTAAGTGTCACCATTTCAGGGATATTATTTTTGGATTAAATGGGCCCTTTGCATAAGTTTTGAGGAGTCTAGAAAAGCATTCAAATGGATTATTTGAACTCACAGTCTTTGCAACACTCCCACTCTTAGAAGAATTCTCAATACTGCTTCAATTGCCACTTTGTTGAATTTGAACTTATTCACCTCACTAACCTCACTATTGCTCATTGCGTTTTCTGTTGAAAATTCAAAACACAACTGCAGCTGCAAAAATAAAACAAAAAAATTTCCCCAAGCATTTAAAATTTTGTAGAAAGCAAAACAAAAACGCAAAAGAATTTATGCAAATGAACAATGGATTGTAAACTTACCTCAAATGATGTAGATTTGATGCTTTCTTGCCTTCCTCTCATTGTTGTTCTTTGCTCTTCTCACAACTCTTCTCTTCACAATTTGGAAAATGAGTTTTTCTTTTTCTTTTTAATTGTTAATGTGGCTGTTTTAAGTTTAGGTTTAGGTTTAGGCTTCTTGTAATGTAATGTCCCCTTCTCATCAGTGATCTGTTTTGACACTCATCAGCCTATTCCGGAAGCCTGTAGGCTTGTGTGAGGTAAAATTAGGGTTTCCAGTTCTGAGGTTCTGTGGCTTTTCAGGGAGTTTACTATTTTTAGTAAATTCTATTTGTGACAGTATGCAGTTGTCAGTCTTCAAAGTCTTCATTTTCAGTTGGAGCATTTAATGCAATTCAAGTTTGGTTTCTAGAGGATTATTTTTGGTGATTAAAGGCATTGATGTTATAATTTGCAGTTGACCCCTTGGTCTAGGGAAAACAACTTTAAGTTGTTCTTAAAATGTGGTCATGAACGGAGACGCCATCATGGAGGATAAATTTAATATTTAAAGTCTTTTAATGCCTTGGGAAAAAATGGACGCCTTTTCTTGAAGTTATTCTTTTAAAAATAAAGTTTATTTGTGCCTTGATAAAATGGACACCTTTTTGAGAAGTTGGAAGGTTTTCTGGAAATTTGAAGAGTCTCATGTGACTTTTGGCTTACTTCCTTGAGGAACTGAAGAGTCTTCTACTCTTCTATAAAATGAATGCTTTGCTTCAGCATTGGTATCCATGAATTTTGCTAATGTTATGCTGTCAAAATGACAATTGAATTATTGCTTCGAGGAAAGCTTACCTCCAAGCTTCTTATCCAATTTCGTGTTTGAAAGATAACACCTAATTGGCTTTTTGCTGCTTCTCAAATCAGACTAGCAGATTGAGCTCAACAGATGAAGTTTTTGATGATATTTTTCAGTTTTGAAGTTGCTGATGCTAACACAGCTAAAAGTCAATTTTACTTACAGCTTTGTGAGTGAATTTTATTTCATTCTGGATGTCTTGGAATTCAGTTTCTCTGCCTTGGGCGACCCTTTCTACCAACTGGCAGATTTTAGTTTGGTGTCTTTGATTTTTACTTGCCAAATTGCCCCTCAAGGAGGCCGTACCATTCATGGTGCATTGGGAATCGTGCAAGGAAATAATTGCTGAGTTTTTGTTGCTGTTTCTTCATCTGAGTATAGTCGCCTATCTTCCTACAGCATTTTGGCTTTGGTTTCACGCAAGATGGAGGTAAATTGTTGAAGTTATGAACATTTTATGAGTTTACAGTTTGCTGATCAGAATTCTGGAAACTCTGTTTTTATATCAGATTCATATGATTTCTGTTTTGGTCATAATTCTATCATTGGAAGAGTAAAGGAACATCATTAGAATTCATTCTTCTCTTCTAGTCTTATTTCTCTATCATTGTAATACTTGTTTTTGTAATCTTTTGAATTGTAAGGTGATTTAGTAGTACTAATCCAACCCATGTTATTGCTGCAACTATTTGTTTAATTTCTTATTAATTACCCCTGGACGGTTTACCGCCAGTGCAAAGAACGAACTTGTTGTATCATTGTACCCACTCTCAAGAGGTGAATCCCCACTCTCAAGTGGATGCCCGCCGCAGCGGATGAATTAGATTGTTGTAGTTTCATGGCTGGTTATCCGCCTATCAGTTTCAAGTTTTTAATTAATCACTCCGTCATATGTTAGCACCTCGCCCTCAGTGGGATCTTGAGTGCACATTCTTGACGTTGAGTAGTTTCATTCAAGTACTGTTCTTTACTTTCTCCGCCACATGTCAACACCTTTCCTTCATTTGGATTGAGTATGCATTCTTGGCGTTGAGTTTCTTTGAAGCTTGGAATTTAGTTTTATGCTAACACTAATCTAGTTGGCTAGTGCTGGTTTATGTTGTGAAAATCCTTCAAAAAAATTGGTTAGCATATTTCATGTAAGGGGGTGTCTTTACCCCGTTTTAAAACTAATTTTGTGTTTTTTTTCCTTAAAATTGCTTTTGTGTTGGCTGGGCCATGGGGAACGGCTAGCCATTCCTTGCCCAAAATTCTGTTTTGGAAATGTTTCTGAATTTTTCTTGGAATTGGGTATGGGGTTAAGTCCAACCCATACCTGCATTCCCAAAACATCCCCTGTATGGGACAAGTCAAAATATGTAGCCATGTCTCTGGTCCACATAGGAATTGAATCCTTCTTAGCAAGTAATGTTACTATTTAGCTTTTCCCCTTTCCCTGGCTCAGTTTGTGAAACTTCAAGGTGCCCAATCTGAGCTGACAATTAATTCATTTCTGTTTCGGAAACAGGAATTTCTTAATTTGAATTGTTTTGATATGCTCTTTTGAAACTCAAAACTATTGTTTATGAATAATGACATAAAATTTCTTCATGATGCTATGTCAGGGTTAGTATGACTTTATTTAGACAGCCTAGTGTGTTCCTTACATCTTACATCGGAAAGTATGGTATAGAATTATAACAGCATATTCAAATAACAAAAGATCAAAGCAATGAATGATTAGCTATGTATGCAAAAAGAACAATAAATAGCAAACAAATGATATAGCTTTATATAGATTGATGATTTCATAATTGGCAAGGAGTGCATCCATATATAAGGTTGTCATCAAAGTATACACCTTTGTTGATACCTTTTCAAAATACTGATTAAACTTAATTAGAACAAGTTTGAAGCATAATCAAACTTAATATACTTGGTGCTTCACTGCATGCTAAATCTCCCCATGTACTTTATTCTTACAATATTTTACCTCCTTATCTTTGTATACTCAAGCTACTTCAATTTTTCTAGGGTCTAAAAAATACATGAACATTTAGGAAATCAAAAACCTGCCATGTGAAAATTCTAGAAGTTATCTTTAAGGAGTCTAATCAATTGTTTTGAGTTCTAAGAATATGGTAATCTAGGTTCTCTTGATCCATCTTTTCAAATTACTTGATATTTTTCCACTTTTAAGTTCCCCATATGTCTTCAATACAAAGATTTGGAAACATCCTTGAAGAATAAACTTTGATGCTGGTCAAATGAAAACTCAAAAGAGAATGTAATTTGGTTTTTTTAACTAAATGGGACAATATTTAATGTAAAAACACTCGATAACTAATTTTTAGCTTCAAAACTCTCTATAGCCATTCATAGACCCTCTTTATTTCAGCATTTATAGTGAGTTTGACTGTATATATGAAAAATTGTATCTCTTTTTCTTTCCTTTGTATAGTATTTTGACAAAATTTACATTGGTATTTGATAGGCAAAAGCATTTGCTAAGCAAACTCAATTCCCAGGAGGTATGGTGTTCTAATAGATACTTTTGAATGTCAAAACACTATTTAGTTATGCATTTTAATTATGGATTCAATTATTCTGTCTTTTTGTTTTGCACTCAGACATTCTTTATTAAAGAGAAAATCTTCCTCAAAAGGTCTTATTATGGGTAGGGATAAAATTTAGTCAAATTAAGGCTATATCTTTGTAATGATTGAATAAATAAAGGCATCTACACATGGGAATTGTAAGCTTTTGGTGCAAATTTAGATATTAGGAATGCGCAATTCCATTTTAGGTGGAAAGGAATAGAATAGTGATCAATTTCAAAGTAGAGGTAATTAAAGGTTCATAGATTACAAATGGTTTCTAAGTCTTGTAAAAGGGAAGTGAGTTACTAAAAGAGAGGAATATGAGATGGAGAGGAGAGGGAATGACAATTGGCAAGATGAGGCAACTACTAATCCATAATTGTCTACTCCTAACATTGAGGGCTGTGAAGAAATGAGCAACGAATCTCTAAAAATGGTGCACTCATATCCCTACGTGGCATTGATGGGTCTGCACAAGTTAGCAACCCAATCACCCAACTAACTTGAGTCTTTGTAGACACCCAATCACTTAATTATCACTATCCTGAAATGGATTTCTGGCAATAACCAATCACCCAGTTATCATTGGTATTCAGGGGTTTTCAACAATACCAATCTCTCAATATCATGGGTCTCCATGGATTTCTCTCGAGATGGAACACTATGATGGTATATCATGGGGAGAGCTACATAAGCTTAAGAAGTTGAGTAATGCAGAGCCTTATTGAAGGATCTTTTGTTTCAGTAGTGACCTTGTTCCTCTTGTATAACATCTCATACCCTCTTATTGTTATGCTTTCTTTTCTTTCGATGGATCACTTGTGCTTACTTAGATGGGGTAATGTTCTTGCTTGCTTCATATGCATAGCCATGGTTGAGATAGTGAGACTTATAGTCAGTGTGAAGTTCATATGTTTTGGGCTACAACTTGATAATATGTTTCCATCAAAGATTCAGAGATTGGGCTATTTGATTGGGGGTACTAGCTTTATTGCTTGTAATGTCCCCATTTTTAGCACTACACTTTTTAGTGATTGATGGCCTATCCCCGGTGTGCTGTCGGCTGGTCAGAGGTAGAATTAGAGTTTCCGGTTGCTTGGTGGGTTTTTTCGAAGATTTAGGGGTTTGCACGTTGGAGTTTGGCTGTTTGGATTCTAGATTCCTTCGAGGTTTTTCAGAGAGCTTCGCAGAGGTATGACATGCAACTGCGTCAGGCAACCTTTCCGGACTTACTATTTTTAGTAAGTTATAATGGCTACATCTTGGAGTTTGGGATTTTGGATTGCAGATTCTTTCTGGGTTTTCAGAAAGCTTCGCAATGGTATCGCATGCACTTTAATCCGAGCAACTTTCCGAATTTACTATTTTTAGTAAATTCTATTTTTGGTAGCAGTCCAGTTGGCTTCAGTTTAGCAAGCTTTCCTCTTCAGATAGTTCAGTTGATATTTTGATTTTTGGCCTTGGGTGCATTTTCTGGAGAGATAAGTTGAGTTGATTTAAATAATATTATATTTTAATATTATGTTTTAATGTTGACCCCTTGGCCTAGCTTTATCACTTAAAGTTGTTTTAAAAGGGGGACTCAAGGGTGCATGCCTCATCAGGAGGTTATTTTAATATTTTTCTAAAGGCCAAAATTAAGCTTGGAAAGGGGACGCCACCTTGAGAGAAAGATGATTTTTTTAAATTAATAAAAGTCAAATATTGCTTTGAGGAAAGGGACGCCATCCATGGAGGGAAAAGAGATTAATTCAAATTTGAAAATTAGGGCATCTTCTTGATGTTTCTAGAAGATTCCTATCAAGCTTATAAAAGGAAGCCTATACTCTTCAGTTGGACATATTATGACTTTAGTAATGTTATGTTGCCGGAATGGTATTTGGATTGCTTCGAGGAATGAATGCCTCCTAGCCTTGGCTCGACTTCTTGCTTGAAAGATAGCAACTAGTGGAGAGTTAGTTTGTAGTTGAGTGAGTTTTTGTAGTGAGAAATTGCATTGTAGAAGTTATTATGCATTTGTAGTCCAGTTTGAGCATGTTAGTGAAGTTTTGGTGTTGCTGACTTCAAGTTGCTGAATGTTGTTTTTGCTCATAAGTCAAAAAATAAAAATATATTCATTCTGGGTATTGGCTAAAACCATTTCTATGCCCTAGGCGCCCATTTGTGCAAAGTTTGGTGATTTCTAATGAAGAATCTGATTTTATCTTGTTGGTAGAACATTTCTAGAGGTCGTACCATTTTGTTCTACCTGACAAATGTTTAGAAAAAAAAATTATAGGGTTTTAGAGTCATTTTCTGATTAAAATATGGTGGCCATCCTCCTAGTGTTCATTTGCATCAGATTTCATGTCATTTGGACTAGTCTGGAGAGAGTTATGAGCATTTTAGTGAGTTACAGTGTTGCTGTTTTTGCATTTTCAGTCATATTTCTGTCATATCAGCTTGCATAAAGTTTGTCATTTGAATTGGGTTCGGGTTGAAAGTCATTGTGATCATTGAGGAGACATTATACTATATTGCAGCATTGCTAGACTTTTGATTCTATGTTATTGGCAGGCACTCTCTAATTCATTGTAATCTGAACAGTAGTACTGTCAGCAATCTTACTTCTTCTTCCTTTGCTTCATTGTAATACCCGCTGAATAAGTGGAAGAGGCTGGCTTGCCGCCTATTTACATTTTGAACTAGCATTGTAATTCCTCAGTATCTCCGCCATATGGTAGCTCCATTCCCACCTTGGGTTGGAAAGCACATTCTTGGCGTCCAGTTTACTTTCAGCATTGTAATTTCTTTCCAGTTGTACTGACGACCCTCTTGCCATATGACAGCATCATTCTCATCTTGAGATTGTGTGCGCATTCTTGGCAAATAGTTACTTGCCAATTGCTGGTTTTGGTTTGGACTAACCCTAACGGGTGCTTCTTGCATTGGTGTGTTCGTTGAAATAAATTGAAAAAATTGGTCCGGAATTCTACATTGCTTCTGGATAGTCTTTTCATCCTTACTTGCATAAGGATGGCATTTGAGGGTTCATGGATTGAAATGATGATGTGGCCCATATGTTGATATACTTTTATTACCATTGATATTATATCATTGAGGATGATAGTTTTAATTATATATATCAATATGGTACGATGATGAACTGCAATATTGTTCTTGAGGTTGATTGGGAATTTGTTGGTTTGTGAAAAGTAAGAATGTTGCTGATTGAGATTATTGTCCTTTGCAGATAACCCTACCATTTTAATTACTTATTTGTGGTCCTTGCAGATTGCACCATCCTCGTTCTCTAGGATGGATTGGATACTTGTTTAGCAGTCAGCTCCACTTATGAGGACAGCATTGCTTAATGAAATGTAATTTTTGGGCCCTTTGAGAGGACTTATGGATTCCATAATTTAAGTTGAAGACAACATATTTTCCTTCTGATGGTGATGAATTTTCAAGAAGCTTGGTTCTTATAGTGTTCCTCCGAGCTTTGAGGAGGGAGCAATGGTGAGGGATGGCTGGGGAATGGCTAATAAAATAATATTTAAAATGTTTTTATTTAAAATAAAAAAATAAAAAAATAGCTAAAAATAAATCCATGTAGCACAATGTGCAAGAGCTGGGATTAGTCATATCTAATGTTTCATCATGATATATATGATGCTGTTTCAATGGAAGAGCTGGGATTTAAAATAACATGTAGAACAATGTGTAATTCTGCTCTTACATATTGTAGTATGATGTGTAGCATGATAAACATTGTTTTTTGTCATCATTTTTCTCTTCAAGTATCTTACACATAGAGCTGGGATTTCTGCTAAAAGTATCCAAGCTGCTTCTCAGCCTGACAAATGTCATTTTGGTGGCAATCCCAGTATCAGAAAAATGATCTTACTTTCTATGATGTTTCAGATTTAAAACTGTACACACTAAAACCAATGTTAAACATACCATTGAAGTAAAGTTTTGCTTCAGATTTATAACCAAATCTTGTCCTATGGACCTTGACCCAGTTTCCATCTATCTACCCTATTAGTCCACGGGGATGCGTCCCCCCCAAAAAACAACCCGCACCCGAGACAAGTACATTTCCAAGACGGGGGGGACGCTTGGGAAATGTCCCTCCGCCGTCTCCAAGTACCCCCACTGTTTCCTAAACGTCTCCTCTTTGAGGGAGACGTTTCTCTACTAGTTCTGGTAGGGAGACACCAAGGAAACTCCTAGGAAACTTACAAACAGCCTCTCAACGTCTCCAAAACGTCCCCTCCAAAAGTCAAAAAGCAATATAATATTATTTTTATAATTTTATTAAAAAAAGAAAACCTAAAGTTTTAGACTTAATTAAATTATTTGACAATGATATTTTTATTGTCATTTGTTTTGACTCTTGAGTCTGTCATGTGACTAAGAGCTTCCGCTTGAAGTAGTGAACACTGGAAGTGAAGAACCGGAGATTGAAACTTACAACAGGATTTTTTTGTTTGGTGCGTTGGACTTAGGGCGACACAGGTATGTAGGCTTAGTTTCTTTATTTTCTTTATTTTATTTTTCTTTTTGTTTTTGTCTATGCCCTACCCTCCTCCCTCCGCATTGGCTCCCGTAATTATCAATAAGCAAAATGTGGAAGTGATGGCTGCTGGCTGTGTTATTTAATGTTTTTGATTGAATGCCTCAAAGAGATGTCGGCTCATGGAATACAATGATTGCGTGATCATTGCATTCCATGATCCAACATCTCTTTGAGGCATTCAGTCAAAAACATTAAATAACACGGCCAACAACATTGCTAGTGCTTCCACATTTGGCATACATACTACATAGTCATATGGGAGGGAGCTCTACTGGAGCAGTAAGATTAAATTAAAATTTTAATATTTATTATTTAATAATTATTATTATTAATTTATTTTAATTTGTAAATTTTTTAAAATCATTTTCTATTACAATTTTACATCTGCTATTTTCATTTGCTTGAAAGTTCCTAAAGCCTTTTCAATTTCTTAAGTTTTTTGAATCTTTTCAAGTTTTCAACACATCCATTCTGTTTATAATACATATCTTGCAATCATTGCATTCCATGAGATGACATCTCTTTGAGCCTTTGAGGCATAAAATCAAAAAGTTCACATGCCTTGTCTATGCTTCCACATTTTGGCATTTTGATTTTGCATACATGTCTACCAACCACTAGGGCAGTTGCAACTACAACATTTGACAAAATTAAAAAGTTCACACTTCACAAGCAACGGTTGTGGAATTCGGCTTTACACATGCCAGCTGCATTTTCATTTTTCCTGAAAGTTTCTAAAGCCTCTTTAGCAAATCCATTTTGTGCATATCATCCAATCATTGCATTCCATGAGATGGCATCTCTTTGAGGCATGCTGTCCCTATCAATTTAAATTTAGAACTTTGAAATCTCAAATCAGATTATCAGAAATTTTCAGAATTTCATTTTTTGATAATCTGATTTTAAAATTTTTGATACTGTTTTTAAATTTTTTTATTTTTTGCAATAAATTATAAATTATAAAGGTCTGATTTTGTTTTTAAATTGTTTTTTACAATGTCATTTGACATTACCATAAGGCATAATGAGTTCAATCAATAGAAGTGACGATGAGATTGAGGGTAAAGAGGTTGAAGCAAAAATTGGAACTGGAAGTGAAAATGAATTTGATGATTCAGATTTTCAAATAGAAGGGGGTGAACATGACTCAAATATTCAGTCTCAAATTGAAGCAGGTTCTATTGGGAGTAGAAATGATAGATGCCCTTCAAAAACCCTCCAAAAATATGCCAAGGGCCCCTTTGATCCAAAATCACCATTAAAACAATTTGCATCTAAGATGCCGACACAGCCTAGGACACGTGGGGGCACCAAAAAGTGGAAGTTCCACATGTGTCATCTTGACTGGAAAGGGAGCATTACTAGAACTGATGCTCACTTTCTTCTTATTCGAGGAAAAGGTGTAGATGTTTGCAAAAAGGTAGAAAAAAACGTGACATACAGGGCTGAAATTATAAAATTATGGGTTTGTAATCAGTAAGAAGCACCTATGATTGCTACATTGGCACACACGAGTATAATAAACATATAAATCTGACTATAATACTAATACATGAAAATCATATAAATATAATAAACTAATAAATATATATGATTCCATAAACCATTATAAAGGAAAATATATAACAAAGAAATAGAAAGAGAAAGATAGAATAAAATATAAACTATAACATACAAATAATATCAAAATAAAGACAAACACTATCAAATCGAATTCCTAAGCATAGGCAATTAAAAACAGTCAAACACTATTACTAAGGGATCCGTCAAAAGAGCCGACCCTTGATAGGTGAATCGGTTCCAAACAAAGACAAGGCATGTACATGAGAAGACACATCCCAAGCAACAACCATAAATAAGAGGTCAATGCAAGTCTAAACACATCAATCAGGGAGTATCGGATCATAAGGGGAAATCGTAACCTGCTTATCAAATGGTCAAAATCGTAATCTGCTAAAGAAATGCAGTAGGTTGTAAGGGTACGCATAATTCATCATGTTTTCTTATAGATATAATACATGTTAGAATCGATGAAGTAGGATCTTTAGTATTGTCTCTTATTGCTTATTTACAATCATAGCCATAGAATAGATCAGTAGATATTTACTCTGTTCAGAATTTAGAAAATAGCAATCATAGGTGTATGTGCTGGTTGAATTCAATTACATTCAGAGCTCATAAAATAGAATCATAGGCGCATTCTTATCATTGTTCATTGTCATTTATTAGTGTCAAATATTTTATATTTATTGTTTATTGTTTATTTTTGGTTATAGTATATTCAAAAATTATATGCATATGTATAGTTAGTTTATATTATGATATCCATGTTCCATCATGGTAGGGAAGTAGGATCACAAGAGGGGCAATCTGTGTAACGGAGCCACCTAGATACACCACCCGAGGGTGGGACATGATGAGCCCATGAGGGCCAAGGGGGTACTGCCTGATTAATCAGGGATACTGCCTTTGGGTCTAGGTTGGTCTCCACTAGATACGCCACCCGAGGGTGGGACATGATGAACCCATGAGGGCCAGAGGGGTTCTTCCTTTGGATTAAAGGGTGCTTCCTTTGGGTCTAATTCATGCATGAGATCCACCATTGTAATCTTACCTTCCTACTATGATGTAACATGAGGGGAGGATCAATTATGGGAAATGTTGGTTATGATGCTTAATATAGATTTACTCATACTTAATTCTAATGCCCAATGTAGAGTGTTAATTGTTAGGCTATTTTAGAGAGGGATTTCTAACTTACTCGTAGGGACTAAACCAATTCAAAGTATCCTCTAAGCCCCCTTTGCTTGGGAAATTGATAATTTGGGAAAGATTTAGGGTTATCCCAAAAAGGGACATTACAAAAGATAGGGGGCATTTGCTAGGGATGTAGAACCCTTTTCTTTTAAAATGCTCCTAGGCTAGAATCTTGGCATGATAGACTAACCAAAGGAAACTTTTTGCCTTTGGTCATGCCCTAGATGACCGTATCTTTCCCCGTGGGAAGGACTTAGAATGAGTCACCACAAAATTGGCTAATTTCCCATATCCCTCTTTGATTGTGAAGTTGCCTAAATCTATCTTCAAAATTATTCCATCTCTAAAATTTTGCAACATAGTGGACAACTAATTTGAGGACTCTTTGGTGACACCAAGAAGATTTGGAATATCCTTTCAAGGTTTGGTGCACCAAAGGAGTCCCTCTATTCAATCTAATAATCCTCAATCTTTGATCCCCACCTATCCTGCAGAGTATTAGTCAACTTTTGAAAGTCCAAAGTATCAATAAGGGGGTGGTTTGCTATCCATCTTTCTAGAAATGTCTTCTAACCATTTCAAACTTTCTAACCATTTCAAACTTTCCAGAATCCATATTTCTCAATGTTAATTCTTCCCATTTTTCATTCCTTCCAATGTGGCTGAGCCCTTAGGGAGGTTAATGCAATAAATGATTATATTATCCCCTGATGTTTTTTTTGTAAATATCAACACAATTTCACCATTGTTAGCGTTAGCTCCAAATATAAACCAGCAAGAATAGTAACCCTTCACCTTTTGATCACCAAAATCCCAATGTGGGCGAGGTGAGAGCATACAGTGCCGGGGATCGTTAGCAAACTGGAATGTAATTACAATTGAACATAGTTGGCGAGCCGACCATAGAATGAAATGAAATTACAAACTCAACCACTTATGCAGCGGGATTGGAGATATTAACAATTAATAAGGCGGCAAGCCAGCCATGAATCTACACTACCACTTATTCAGCGGAGGGAATTAAAATACAAGTGCTAAAGGTAAAAATCAGACTCAACCACTTCTTCAATGGGAGTATAAACAAGAATATAAAGTGCAGATTTAAACAACAACTAGTAGTACTACAAATATGAAGTTTTAGCTGCACAAAACATAAAGATATATTTCCAAAAGCTACAATGAGTTAGAGAATGACCTCTAACTGATACAACATGTGAATGATATGAAATTAGGCTCAAATCAGCAATATAACAAAAAATAATCAAAGTCTGATCAGAAACAGTAAATACAAAAAATCAGAACAGCAAGATAGAGATTCACCGAAATGCATATATCTTCACCAAATCAGCTCTGATCTCCTCCAAACTGAATGCAAATGGACAAGGAGAGCTAGGCAACCAAGAATCCAAAAAATTGTAGCCTTAAACAACTCCAACTGCCCATAAATAGATTCAAATGCAAGCATAGACAAAGGGCGGCCTCTAGAGAAGGTTGACCTTCTCTAATAATCAGCCACTACAAAATAAAATCTAAAACTTGGAGATATGAGGCGCCTAAGGCAAGATACACATGGAGCAAATACCCAAAACCATAGAAAATTTGACCAGTGAGTTATGAATAGAAACGTGCTCCAACCAAGCACGAACCAACAACTGTAAAACAGATTATACAACAACAATCTGCTTAAACAAATCGGAAATTGAAGCTCAATCTGCACTCTTGAGTGAAGCACAGTCTTCAGTAAGTCTAGCTAAGTACTATCTCTCAAGCACGAAGACTGGAAGGAAGAAACTAGGAGTTATGCATTCCTTCGAGCAAGCTTTGGAAATATTTCAACAGCATAACATTATGTTTAATTTCCAAAAGATGCAAATGAATGAGCAAGGCCTCAATAAATAGACTCTTCTTGGCAATTGAATCACCACTGTAACCTCCAAGTAAAGAATACGAAACACTTCAGCTACTCAAGGGGGACGCCCATCCTTTTTAGAGAATATAAAATATTAATCAACACACTTCATTCCTCATCCTAGGTGTCCATAAGGAACTTTAGCAAATCTTTTAACTTTAAAATATTTAATCCTTCACTTTAGGCGTCCAAGACAAGTCCCCTCTTTAAAACAACTTGAAGTTGATCACCTAGGCATGGGGTTCAAAAGACAACATTGAAAAATGACTAAGTTATAAAAACTTAGCTCCAAAAAGAATGAAGAAGCCAACGCCCAAATTGAACTGCCTCACTACCAAAAATAGAATGATGGATTAGAAATGACTTAGCTGTTGCTAAGATGACACTGCCATAAATACAACTTACCAAAAATAGCAAATTGCTATAAATAGTAAGTGTTTGCAAACTCCATTTGAACATAAACCGGGCAGCAGTCATGACTTACTAAAAATAGTAAGTGCCTAGAAAGGTTGACAAAATCAGACGCATGTTACACCCCACTGGAGATCTTTGAAAACCCAGAAAAAACTAGAAACCTTTCTTGCATGCAAAATACTAGATAGAGATCCATGTCATTTTCATGAAATGCATGTCACATCACCCTAAAGCTCTCCAAAAACCCAAAAAGCTCCATAAATCTCACCATCAAACTTTTGCATGCAAGCCTTCAAAAGCAAAACTGAAATCTCCTACAAAATAGGAAACCCCAATTTCCACTTCTAACTAGCTTACGGGCCTTCGAAAATAGGCTATCATTCATTGAAGAGTGTAGGGCTATATTGGGGACATTACAATCCGCTCTTCCCAAAATTGTTTGTCCTCAAGCAATGCCTCCACACTCCAAAGAAACAAATTGATCCATACTATGCCAAGAAGGATCCCAGGGTCCCATGTCCATCTCTGAAATGACCCACCATGTCATTGTTGCACCACTTTGATCACACAATTAAAGCCATTGTACCAGAACTGCATTAACCTTCCCTGCAACCTCAAAGAGTTAACATGCATGAAATTCAAACTGAGAAACATGGAAAGATTGGAATCAAGACCCTACAACATCACACACCCAAAAGACTCTGAGGAGTCAATATCAACAATGCCAATGACTATCACATTCCTAGGCACAAGGAAGAATATTCTAACCAACTCAAAAACAAACTCATCAGCATAACTCCCCAAAGCATCAATCAGAGTCACAACTACATATGTGACTCTTCCACATCTTCTTGCAAGGAAGAAAGCAATCCTTTGCAAGAGCACAACTAACAGATCCTTATAACTCCTTATGAATGTACTATGCCTTCTTTAATTTATTCTGCTACAATCATGAAGACCTCTGAAAATTTTCACAAAACTCTCTCCAAGAGTCTCAAAATGATGAACCAAATCAAACAAAGGTTCGCTGCCCAAAACATATGTACAAGAGAATGTACAAGGGTAGCCACTAGAAAGAGCTTGAACACTATCCAAATATTGATTTAGATCACTCTGAATCATCATTTCTCCCATTTGAGGCCAAAAATCATCCTTGACAAAAGACCGTGAAGTCTGAAAATGAGTGTACCAACTGCCCACCATATCCGAAATGAATGACTTATAATTTGATTTAAGAAAAAACATGTAAGAAAATGAATATTTGCTGCAATACTGAAAATCATCATCCATTTTAATGAATTTGCTCATGTCCAAGGGTGGAAATACCCTCTCTAAAAACTCCATCACAACAAAGAACCATCCTTTGCTCAAAACATCCTTCCAATCCGCCAATTGATAAGCAAAAGGAACTGTCACATGGCTGGTAAAGAAGGGTACAACATCAAAAAATTTGAAAATTAGATCCTTATCTCTCTAACGATCCTTCTTTCTACTTGTAATAATCTCTATCAAACCATGTTGAGAATTCCAAACATGAATTCCCAACCGAGAATAAACTTCAACACATTGGAAAGAATACCCAACATGTCCCTAAGTACCAATCAGAACCAAGTGCATACTCAAGAAATTGGTGTCTCCACAAGTGAAGCTCCAAAGCCAAGACATGGAAGCATCAACAATGTAATGTCCCCATTTTGGCCATACGCTCTTCTTTGACTGATAGCCAATTTCCGAAAATCCGTAGGTTGATCAAAAGTGAAATTAGGGTTTCCTTGCTTGGAGGTTTGTGGCATTTCTAGGTATTTACTATTTTTAGTAAATACTAATTTTGGCAGTGGTTCAGTTGTCAGCGTTCATTAAGTCTTGCTTCCAGCTCAGTTCTGCTTTCTGTTGGTTTTGAGGTAAACTTACTATTTTTGGCACTATTTTTAGTAAGTCTAATTTTGGCAGTGGCATCATTAGCGAGTTCAACTCAAATCATCTTGTTATCCATCAGTCTCAGTTTGGCTTTGGCTTTGGTTTTCTCCTTGGACTGAGTTTCAGACTTAGTCAATTTTCATGTCTTGAAGTTGTACCCCATGCCTAGGCTTGATGACTTCAAGTTGTTTTAAAGAAGGGGACATAAAGGGGTCAAGTGAGCATTTAATTATTTAATAAATACTTTATTGTTGCAATATGAAATGGATGCCTAAAAGGGAAGTTGAATGATATTTTATTATTTCAAAAAGTAAAAGGCAAAAAGGTGAAGCGTCCCTTTTGGAAGTTGAAGTGATTCAACTTCTTGGAATTTGAAGAGTTCTTGTTGCTTCATTTGCCAACAAAAGCTTATATATTGCTGCTGTTTGAAGAGCTGATTATCTATGAATTTATGCTAATGTTATGCTGTCGAAATGACAATTTGGTTTTTACTTCGAGGGATGCTTACCTCCTAGTTTCAATCCAATTTCGTGTTTGAAATACAACACCTAGTTGGTTTTCATTGCTGCTTCTCATCCATACTAGCAGATTGAGCTCAACAGTTGAAGTTTTTAATGATATTTCCAGTTTTGAAGTTGCTGATGCAGTCACAGCTGAAAGTGGTTTTTGCATATAGCTTTTTGTGTGAATTTAATTTGCTTGTGGGTACTTTTCCAATCCATTCCTATACCCAAGGCGACCATCTTTGGAGAGTTTCAGATTTTAATTTTGAGTTGTTGATTTTTACTTGTCAAAATCGCCCCTCATGAAGGCCGTACCATTCTTGCTGCATTGGGATTCGTGTAAGAATTAAATTACGAGTTTTTGTTGCTATTTCTTCATCTAATGTTGGGCGCCTATCTTCTAGCAGCTCATTGGTTTTCGTTTCACACAAAACGGAGGTATTTTGAGTGAGTTGTGAATATTTCTTTGAATTTCACAGTTGCTGATCAGAATTTCCAGAATTGTTATTTTACATCAGACTTGTTTAAGTTTGAATCTTCAGTCCTTTCTTCATCATTTATTGTTGATGTCTAACATGGAATCATCCAGTATCATGGTACATTGAATCTATTGTAATTTTCATGTAATTTGCAGCTCTTTTTCCATATTGTAAGACTGTAAACAGTAGTACTGTTCCAGTCCTTTATTGCTGCAATTCTTTCTTTAATTTCACATTAGTACCCCTGGATGGTTTACCGCCAGTGTGGATAATTGGATTTGTATTACTCTTGTACCCACTCTCAAGTGGTGAATCCCCACAACTCTGTGGATGCCCGCCGCAGCGGACGAATTGTTTTAATTGTAATCTTTTCCCCCCACTGTTTGGTGGTAGTGTGGAAATGCTCTTCATGGCTGGTTATCCGCCTATTCATTTCTAGTTTCAATTCAACACTCCGTCATATGTTAGCACCTCGCCCTCAGTGGGATCTTGAGTGCACATTCTTGACGTTGAGTAGTTTCTTTCAAGTATTTTTCATTTAGCTCCTCCACCATATGACAACACCTATTCCTCATTGGGATTGAGTGTGCATTCTTGGTGTGAGTTCTTTTCAAGTTTGGTTTTCTATTTGGAGCTAACGCTAATCAAGTTGGTTAAGTGCTGGTTATGTTGTGTTACTTCATCGAAAAAATTGGTCAGCATATTTCAGTGGTATTAGAGCAGAAGATCTTGCCATCCTGTGAATAAGACAGAGTCAGTTGACAGATGAGTGATAGAGAAATCAAATTCTTCACCTAAGTTCAGTTTAGCTTTCAGAAGTTCTTAAGATGTTGCATTTTTTGAGGTCCAGGAATCGTGAGAAGTCAGATTTGATTATGGCTTCTGAAGAATGTCAGTTGAAGAGGCAGTGTGAACATGAGGCTTCCATACTCCGTAAAGAATATCAGAACATGAGAAATGAGTTTAAGAATGATGTTTCATTTGACACCTTTTTGAATTGTGCGGTGATTCATAACCCTGGAAAGTTGTCTATGGTCAACTACATCAAGAAAATGATTAAAGAGGAAGCAGAACATGTCATGGTTGTAGGTGCAAGGAAGGAAGAAGAAGTGCCTGTTTGTGGATTGCAGCCCACAAATGAACAAGTTGAAGAGAAAAATCAGTCAACTAGTATTGAAGAAGACACAAACAAGATGCACATGTCACCTCAAAATGATTGTGAGCTTGATGAAGATACCTTGGCAAATGAGGAGATTAAGTTAGAGTCCCAAAATACATCCCTAGACTTGCATGGGATGGGAAATAATGAAGATTATTATGGTAAGAAGATCATTACAGCAGTCTTGAGTCCTAATAAGGATTCAAGCAATGAAGATCTCAAGACAAATGGCTTCTCAAAAGATGTTGGTGGAACAGTTGTGTGGGATAAGTACGTTGAAGACGAGCAAGATGAAGCAAATACTAATGGTGTCTTTGAACCAGCTTATGACCATTACGAAAGTGAGGTTGTTGATGGTGATTCCGATGTGCTTTTATCTCCTTTTGTTGAAGATTTAGTGAAGGATAATTCTCTACTTTATGCTGAGCCAATTCCATATGAAGAATTATTGACAAGTGTCCAAGAAGACTTCTTTGGTATGTATGTGGGCACTAATGATAAAATCAGCAACACATCTACTCAAGATAATTTCATTGAAGAAAAGAATGACAAAATATTCAAAGCAACCAGCTTTGATGATTCTTTAATCCGATATAATGCTAGTGACTTGGGTGGTAGTGGGTTTGATTATCAAACTACATCTGTGGAGAAAGTTATAGATGAAGATTTCAGTTCAAGTGGGTTGAGGAGTGACTCATTCAAAGAGTCAATAGTTCAAGAGGAGCATGATGATCTCTTTCCTATTGATCATTACAATCAAACCTTTCACATTTGGGATCCGGGTGCAATGTCACCAAGGTATGATAAAGAACCGGAGTGGGATAAATTCCCCTTTGATCCTGATGAAGTTCAAAAATCAGTTTGCAATGCAAGTAATGAAGTGATCTTTGGAGGAGAAGTTGCAGCAATGGCTAATGAGAACGTGATTTCTTATGTTGAAGAGAAGAATGTTTTAAAATCAGCAAATGGTTTGGATGCCTTTCAGAATTACGCACAAGAAGAGTATGAGAACTTGAAAGGTCAAGATAGAGGAACTAATTTGTTTGAAGAAGCTTGCTTGGCAAAGCTCCATAAAAATTCCTTCGAGGTGGTTGTAGCCACTAAAGCAGAGTATGTTGCTACCAAGACTTTAAGAGCATCAATCAATAATGATTCATTGCTTGAAGATATTGTTGACAAGCATTCTATTCAAGAATTATGCAGTGAAAAAAGAAGGGAGGAAGCTGATTTTGAAAACCATGACAATGAAAACAAATCAGAAAAATTGATGTTTGATGAGCATAGTCTCTTTGCTGATTGGGATCAAGGGCCTAAAGAGTTGCAAGTTTTGAAGGATAACTTATTGGTTTCAGAAGAGAAAATTGTTAAGGTGTTATCAAGATTTGATAGCACACACAATTGTATTGAAGAACTTTACTGGGAGCTACAGTTTGAAGAGAGACAGAATGGCGTTAAGGGTGGAGACACTCTTTCCATGGTGCGAACCATCAATGAAGCATTGGAATCAATAAAAACAGATTATTTGCATTTGCTCTCAGATAGAGATGATGCCATTAAGTTTGCTGAGGAAACCTATGATGCCTATCAAGAGAAGGAGAAAGAGGTTGATAGTCTTTGCCTTGATCTTACCTTAGCTCATCACTCTTTTTGCAAAACAGAAAATCAATCATCTATGTCAGCCACACTTATGGAACAAGAAGCTAATAAAAGGCTAATGGAGATCAAGCAAATAGTTGAAGGAATAAATGAACTCCATAATGTTGAAACAATGCATAATGCCATAGAGATTCATTATGTTGATAGTGATTGGAAGGTAAATCAAGAGTGTGAACTCTTGAGTTGGGAAGAGAATTTGCCTCAAGAAGGGATAGCTTGCAGCCATGAGCTAGATGTGATGACTGGTAATGTGTGTGATATTCATCACACTAAATTCTATGGATCAGCAACTAATGATGGGCATCTTCAAGTTGAAGAAAATGTGCATGAATTTTATGAAGACACCAACGAAAAGGATGAAGGAAATATTGTTTCTATGATTGTGTACAACAATCCACCATCTTCACATGATTTGTTAAATGAGTTGATTGACAATTTCTATGTGGATGGCATTGGTAAGAAGTTTTATGTTTTTGACATGCATAATTTTATAGTCAAGCATAAGATAATGTTGGTGGATCCATTCTATATGTCAAGCAACACTCTCTTGGGATGGATAGTAAATGAGCATTTAATGGTGTTCAAACTTGAACTGGCTGGTTTTCACTCAGCATTAACCAATGGAAGAGTACCGCCTATCTTAAAATGGTTGATGAGGTCAGATCTTGGAGAGATGCATCAAATTGTGGGAGAACTTTCAGACTTGCCCCTTTGGTTTCTAGATTGTGCATTGTTGATGAGGGATTATTCTAAAATGCTGGTCATGAAAGGTTCAAACTTTGCTTTGATGGTTGCAGTTGACTACATGGATTTGTGTGCTCGAGACTTTCACTATGGCTCTTGGAGATATGTTGGGAATTCTTCCCAATGTGTTGGAGATTATTTGCAGTTGGGAATTCACGCTTGGAATTCTCAACATGGCTTGATGGAGATTGTTGCAAGTAGAAAAAAGGATACTTGGAGAAATAAGGATTCAATTCTTAGAATCTTTGATGCGGCCCCCATCTTTACCAACCATTTGATGGTTCTTTCTGCTCATCAACTGGTGAATTGGAGAGATATTTTGAACAAAGGAAGGTTTAATGTTGGGTTGGAGTTTCTTGAGAGGATGTTTCCAGCCTTGAGCCTGAGCAGTTGTGCTATTATGGACACTGATTTTCAGTGTTGCAGCAATTGTTCAATTCTTTGCACACTGATTTTCCTCAAATCAGACTTTAAGTGGTTCATTTCAAATTTCATGGGCAGCTGGTACACTCATTTTTTCTTTTCACAATCTTTTATCAATGATGATTTTTGGCTTCAAAAGTGGGTAATGGTGTTTCATAGTGATTCAGATCAGTATTGGATGGTGTTCAAGTTATGTTCTAGTGGCTTTCTTTGTACAATCTCTTGCACTAGTATTTGGGGCAGCGAACCTTTGCTTGATTTGGTTCAACTTTTTGAGACTTTGGGGGAGAGATTGGTGGAAGTTTTCAGAGTTTTTCTTGAATATGTCAGAATTACTCAGAGGAGGCATTATACATCCTTAAGGAGCTTTGAGGATGCAGTTGCTATGACTTTGCAAAGAGCTGTTTTTTCCTTTGCAAACAGCTATGATGGAATCACATTTGCTGTTGTGATTTGGTTTGATGCTTTGAGGAGTGATGTTGATGAGAATATTTTTGAGTTGTTTAGATTATTCTTCTTTGTTCTCAGAATGGTGATTGACATTGACATTGCAGATGTTAATTCCTCAGAGTTTATTGAGCATGAGACGCTGCTAGATTTTGATTCAATTCCTTCTATGTTGTTCGACTTGAATTTCAGGCATGTTATCACTTTGAGGTTGCAAGGATGGTTAGTGCAGTTTTGGTGCAATGATTTCATTTGTATGATCAGAGTAGAGCAGCATCAGCATGGTGGGGTTTTTCAGAGATGGACATGGGACCCCGGGATCCTATATGTTTGGTGGGATCAGTTTGGAGTGTTGTGGCATTGCTTGAGGACAAGCAATTTTGGGAAGGGCGGACTGTAATGTCCCCATTTTGGCCATACGCTCTTCTTTGACTGATAGCCTATTTCCGGAAATCCGTAGGTTGATCAAAAGTGAAATTAGGGTTTCCTTGCTTGGGGTTTGTGGCATTTCTAGGTATTTACTATTTTTAGTAAATACTAATTTTGGCAGTGGTTAGTTGTCAGCTTTCATTAAGTCTTGCTTCAGCTCAGTTCTGCTTTCTGTTGGTTTTGAGGTAAACTTACTATTTTTGGCAGTGGCTATTTTTAGTAAGTCTAATTTTGGCAGTGGCATCATTAGCAGTTCAACTCAAATCATCTTGTTATCCATCAGTCTCAGTTTGGCTTTGGGTTTGGTTTTCTCCTTGGACTGAGTTTCAGACTTAGTCAATTTTCATGTCTTGAAGTTGTACCCCATGCCTAGGCTTGATGACTTCAAGTTGTTTTAAAGAAGGGGACATAAAGGGGTCAAGTGAGCATTTAATTATTTAATAAATGCTTTATTGTTGCAATATGAAATGGATGCCTAAAGGGAAGTTGAATGATATTTTATTATTTCAAAAAGTAAAAGGCAAAAAGGTGGCGTCCCTTTTGGAAGTTGAAGTGATTCAACTTCTTGGAATTTGAAGAGTTCTTGTTGCTTCATTTGCCAACAAAAGCTTATATATTGCTGTTGTTTGAAGAGCTGATTATCTATGAATTTATGCTAATGTTATGCTGTCGAAATGACAACTTGGTTTTTACTTCGAGGGATGCTTACCTCCTAGTTTCAATCCAATTTCGTGTTTGAAATACAACACCTAGTTGGTTTTCATTGCTGCTTCTCATCCAGACTAGCAGATTGAGCTCAACAGTTGAAGTTTTTAATGATATTTCCAGTTTTGAAGTTGCTGATGCAGTCACAGCTGAAAGTGGTTTTTGCATACAGCTTTTTGTGTGAATTTAATTTGCTTGTGGGTACTTTTCCAATCCATTCCTACACCCAAGGCGACCATCTTTGGAGAGTTTCAGATTTTAATTTTGAGTTGTTGATTTTTACTTGTCAAAATCGCCCCTCATGAAGGCCGTACCATTCTTGCTGCATTGGGATTCGTGTAAGAATTAAATTACGAGTTTTTGTTGCTGTTTCTTCATCTAATGTTGGGCGCCTATCTTCCAGCAGCTCATTGGTTTTCGTTTCACACAAAACGGAGGTATTTTGAGTGAGTTGTGAATATTTCTTTGAATTTCACAGTTGCTGATCAGAATTTCCAGAATTGTTATTTTACATCAGACTTGTTTAAGTTTGAATCTTCAGTCCTTTCTTCATCATTTATTGTTGATGTCTAACATGGAATCATCCAGTATCATGGTACATTGAATCTATTGTAATTTTCATGTAATTTGCAGCTCTTTTTCCATATTGTAAGACTGTAAACAGTAGTACTGTTCCAGTCCTTTATTGCTGCAATTCTTTCTTTAATTTCACATTAGTACCCCTGGATGGTTTACCGCCAGTGTGGATAATTGGATTTGTATTACTCTTGTACCCACTCTCAAGTGGTGAATCCCCACAACTCTGTGGATGCCCGCCGCAGCGGACGAATTGTTTTAATTGTAATCTTTTCCCCCCACTGTTTGGTGGTAGTGTGGAAATGCTCTTCATGGCTGGTTATCCGCCTATTCATTTCTAGTTTCAATTCAACACTCCGTCATATGTTAGCACCTCGCCCTCAGTGGGATCTTGAGTGCACATTCTTGACGTTGAGTAGTTTCTTTCAAGTATTTTTCATTTAGCTCCTCCACCATATGACAACACCTATTCCTCATTGGGATTGAGTGTGCATTCTTGGTGTGAGTTCTTTTCAAGTTTGGTTTTCTATTTGGAGCTAACGCTAATCAAGTTGGTTAAGTGCTGGTTATGTTGTGTTACTTCATCGAAAAAATTGGTCAGCATATTTCAAACAACTATTGAACATGGAACAATTATTGTCTTCAAATCCAATTTCCAAGATAGGCTAGTGTGAGCATTACTCAACCCAAAGGATAAACTGTCAAACATGTAATCACCATGTTTTGGTACTTCATGAATAACAAGTCTAAAATCTTTGCTCCTTGCTGCCGTAATTAAACCAACAGCTACCAAACCATGTCTGAACAACACCTTGGTGTCAAAGATGTAGAAGTCATCATAAATCAACACTTCCCATATGGAAACCAAATCCTCTATACCTCTTATGCATACGCTTGCGTCCTTTGATTTCTTAGGGAAACCCTTCAAATGAAACTCCCCTTGAAGATAATCAATCTTAACAATTACTTGCTTGATTTCTTCAACTCTTAATTCATTCTTTTGTTCTCTGAGACGATTGAAATCAGCTAGCTAGTCTTCTGTCTCCATTAGAGCTAACTGAACATTCTCGAATATGTTCTTTGTTGATTCAAGCACAAGAGTAAACTCATCAACCTTTCTCTCACTTCCTTGAATTGCATCAATTATCTTCTTTACAAATTCGAAGGCATAATCTCGATCTTGAATCCAGCATAGATATTCTGATTTCATAATTTCCAAGGAGTCTTTGATGAATTGCAAATTAAAGAGGATGACTCCACCCCTAACTCCTACTTGTCTCTCCTCAATCAAACTATGTGTGTGATCAACTTTGAATAGGATTTGCATTTCATCTTCAATGGATATCATGAATTGACCTTTCCACTCATTAATGTGCAAGGTTGGTGAACTGTTGATAGGCTGCATTTCAAAATCAAAATTTTGTTTCTTGTCTTCGCTGCCCTCATAGCTGCTCCAAGACTCTAGTCTTCTACCACCCACCAACTGAAGATGTACAAGATCATGAAGAGGATCATATTCTACAAATTCTTCAGGCCTTCGTTTACAATCAACTTCATGAAGAGGTAAATCTGATTTGAATTTGAGAACCTCTTTAAACTTTTCATCAGCAAGAGCCCCGTGGTCTTCTAGCTCTATTTCCCCTTCACTGTCTCCTTGATTATATGTTAGAGCAGCCCCCAATTTGATCAATGAATCATTATTGATTGCAGTCTTGAAGGTTTTAGTAGCAACAAACTCTTCCTTAGTGGCTGCAACCATCTTTAAAAGGTCATTATGGGGCTTTTCCATGCAGGCTTCTTTGTCAAAGACATCTTCTCCTTCAATGGCCATCTCATAGCTTGCATTGAAATCTGTATTTTGTACTCTATTGGAATCAAAGGGAAATTTATCCCATACAGGTTCCTTGACAACCTTAGGTGCCGTCACACCCGGATCCCAAATGTTGAAGGGCTGATTATTTTGTTCAAAACAAAAGTGCCCATCGAACTCCTCTTGGAGTGTTGACTCTTTGAATTGGTCACCTTTCAACTCAGTAAAACAAATATCTTCATAAGTATATCCCTCCAAGAGCTTAGTTTGATAATCAAACCCAACACCACCCATGTCTTCATCATTGAAATGAAATTAAGGGTCATCAATGCTAGTTGTTTTGAAGACTCTATCCTTCTTGTCTTCAATAAGCCCATTATGTGAAGGTATATTATTGATTTCTTCATTAGTAGTCACAAGCATACCAAAGAGGTCTTCTTGATTACTTGTCATAGATTCTTCATGTATATCCAAAACTGATGTTGCCTCATTTCACTCATCCATAGCATGTGCAGACAAATGCATATCAATAGGTACATCTTGAGAAACCGCCATAGAATCATTGAGAAACAACATTTTATTCTTGTCATCTGCATTAATGACCACCCCATTTATCTGCTCTATCTTCTTCAAGTGAGGCTTCAATTTTCCCTCACACTGATTGAACAAATCTTTGATCAACATACCAGCAGTAGAAGAATTCTTTCCTTATTCATGAATATTTAGCAGAAAAGATAGGACGGATTTTAGAATGTCATCCATCTAATTGATAGTTAAAACTAAAATGTTTCTCATTGCTACAACTACATCCTCCTCTTGTTCACTACAAGTTGAAATGAAGAGGTAGTGGATCAAATAATATATTTGATCTTGCATACTTAAATCTATTAGCAATATACTTCTGAGTTCTGAAAATGCCTTCAATATAGCAGCTCTTCTGGAGTACTGACTACTATCAATTTCATCAAGATCTTGAAAACTTTCCACAATCATATGAAGAACTCTCTTCATAGTGTTTCATCATCATAGGGCACCAAGGGTGCCAAGATTCTCATCACTTCACTGAGGCATGAAGTAATCAACAAACTAATTTCTTCATCTGCATGCCTCAACCAATAGGGATGAATCAAAGAGGTCACTGCAGGCGTTAATTCTTTTTCCATCAACTCAGAAGATGTTTGCTTCACCTAGATCAAACATTGTTGCAAAGTAAGAAGTATTCTCACTTCTTCATCCCTTTCTTGACATTCTTTAATGAGCCATGTTCCTATGGTGTAAAGTGACCTTGCAAAACTCTTTTTTTCTTCAGAAGCCATGATCAAATCCGACATCTAATGGTTTCTAAACCTCAAAAAATGTATCATCTTTAGGAACTTCTGGAAGTTGAAACTAAATTTTGTTTTGTCCTCTGGTGTAGTATCAGATTAACCTGTCACTCATCTAACAAATGAAGCACTGAATTCATAGGATGGCAGGAAAATAGGCTCTGATACCACTATAGTATCCCCTTAAGTTTTTTTTTGTAAATATCAACACAATTTCACCACTAGTAGTGTTAGCTCCAAATATAAACCAGCAAGAATAGTAACTCTTCACTTTTTGATCACCAAGATCCCAATGTGGGCGAGGTGAGAGCATACAATGCTAGGGATTGTTAGCAAACTGGAATGTAATTACAACTAAACATAGGTGGTGCGCCGACCATAGAATGAAAGGAAATTACAAACTCAATCACTTATGTAGTGGGAGTGGAGATATTAACAATTAATAAGGCGGCAAGCTAGCCATGAATCCACACTATCACTTATTCAGCGGGGGGAATTAAAATACAAGTGTTGAAAGTAAAAATTAGACTCAACCACTTCTTCAATGGGAGTATAAACAAGAATATAAAGTGCATATTTAAACAACAACTGTTAGTACTACTAATCAGCTTACAAATATGAAGTTTCAGTTGCACAAAACATAAAGATATACTTCCAAAAGCTACAATGAGTTAGAGAATGCCCTCTAACTGATACAACATGTGAATGATATAGAAATTAGGCTCAAATCAGCAGTATAACAGAAAATAATCAAGTCTGATCGGAAACAGTAAATACAAAAAATCAGACCAGCAAGATAGAGATTCACTGAAATGCATATATCTTCACCAAATCAGCTTTGATCACCTCCAAACTGAATGAAAATGAACAAGGAGAGCTAGGTGACCAAGAACCCAAAGAAATGTAGCCTTTAACAACTCCAAATGCCCATACACGGATTCCAATGCAAGCAGAGACAAAGGCCGACCTCTAGAGAAGGTCGACCTTCTCTAATAAATCAGCCACTACAAAATAAAATCTAAAACTTGGAGATATGAGGCGACTAGGGCAAGGATACACATGGAGCAAATACCCAAAACCATAGAAAATTCGACCAGTGAGTTATGAATAGAAATGTGCTACAGCTAAGCACGAACCAACAATTGTAAAACATATTATACAACAACAATCTTCTTAAATCAGAAATTGAAGCTCAATCTGCACTCCTAAGTGAAGCACAGTCTTCAGTAAGTCCAACTAGGTAATATCTCTCAAGCACAAAGATTGGAAGGAAGAAATTGTAATGTCCCCCTTTGGGATAATCTAGAATTTTGTTCGAGAATCACAAGTTTAATGTAGTTGGGGTTGTAACTTATCACTTAAATACCTCTTATAGTTGTTGATCCTTATTTTCTTATTCTTAATCTGCCTTTCAAATCATATTATGTTCCTTTGTTTATTCACATTCCATTTTATTCCTTTCACTACTCATTCGTCCTCCACAATTCTTTCATAAAATCTGCAAATCAAGTCTTCATAATCTGCTCTTCATCTGCTGGTATATTTGTCATATAATCATTTATCTTGCACATACATTAGATCTGCTCTTCTCAAGATTTTGAATAATATTTTCAATCTTCTGCTTCATTCTATGATCTTTTATTCCCTTTTATATCTTCTCTTTATACACTTCCCATCCGCCTGTCTTTATAGATTTCAGTTGATCTGCAGTCTATATTTTATCTCTTGTTTCCCATTCTATTCTCTATTTCCTTCTTCTTCTCTATACATATCCCATTCTTTCTCTTTTTATATCTACACATTCAAGTGAGAAGATGTATCTTTTTGAAAAGAGACATACATTAGAAGAGACACAACCTTTTGAAAGGATTGCTGCCTTTTGAAACCTAATTCCAAACCTTTCTAATTTCTATTTTTATTGTTCTCTACACACTATTGATAGATCTCCTTTTTATATCTTCATTCCTTTACTCTTCTATCTTCTTAAAATCTGATGTGTACTTAATATCTTTTTTTTTCTTCCCCACATCCCACAAACTTATTTTTTATCTCCATGAAGAGAGGCATCTCTTTGAATAGAGATAACCCCACAAATGGACATGACCTTTAGTTAAACAGTCCTTAATGATATCTCAAATTATATTCATTTTATTATTTTGTTTTGATGTGTATTATATTTTACTATTTTATTTTTAATTTATTTGTAGTATTCTTTATATTTATTATTATGTATATTTTAATATTTATAATATTATCTCTTAATAACTATTTGATAATTATGAGTGTTTATATTAATGTATTTTATTCTGTATCATCGATATATATTTATAATTACAATATTATCTTATGGTGATTGTAATTATAAATATATTAAAACGATAATATTTTCTTTTATAATTTTAATATGTATTGTGTTATTCATTTTCACTTATTTGTATCTTAGAGTGTTCTAATTTTGGGGACATGACAGTCCTCCCCTCCCAACTTTGCTTGTCCTCAAGCAAAAACATCTTAGTTTCTTCTAGGATCTCTTCTTCTAATTTGTCACCAACAGTACCCAAGTTAGTCACATTTATATATGAGTTAAATGAAAAATTTCTATAATGATTACTCTATTTTAATGCAATATTATAAATATATTAAATGTATACTTATCTTAGATTTTCTTTTGTGATGGGGACATCACAAGTCTCCCCTGCTTGACATTGCTTGTCCTCAAGAAATCCTTATAATTCTTTTCTTCCTTGATCTTTTGACGTTCTTTGCCGGTATAGTGGTTTTCATCTTGGAAAAAGATTGTAACATCTTGTTACAACTAATCTCTTTCTAGGCCCTCTGGATACCTCACTATGGGGTGTATCCAACCCTCCTAGGAAAAGATTGGAACATCTCTTCCCAAGCCCTTGAGATACCTTTTTCAAGGGTATCCAATCCTAGGAAAAGGGGTTGTGACACCTCTTCCCAGACCCTCTGGATAACTCACTATGGAGTATATTTAGCCCTCCTAGGAAATATTGGAACATCTCTTCCCAGGCCCTCAGAATACCTTTAAAGGGTATGCAATCCTAGGAAAAGGGGTTGTGTTACCTCTTAGGCCCTCGAGATACCTTTTTTTTAAGGGTATTCAATCCTAGGAGAAGGGGTTGTGTCACCTCTTCCCAGGCCCTCTGGATAACTCACTATGGAGTATATCCAACCCTCCTGGGAAAGATTGGAACATCTCTTCCTAGGCCCTCAGAATACCTTTTTAAAGGGTATCCAATCCTAGGAAAAGGGGTTGTGTTACCTCTTCCTAGGCCCTTGGAATACCTTTTTTTTAAGGGTATTCAATCCTAGGAAAAGGGTTGTCTCACCTCTTCCTAGGCCCTCTGGATCCCTTTTAAGGGTACCCAGCCTTAGAATCCTAGGAAAAGGGGTTGTAACACCTCTTCCTAGGCCCTTTGGATATCTCATTCCTAAGTATATCCAGCCTTATAATCCTGAAAAAGATTGTAATATCTCTTCTAGGCCCTCTGGATACTTGATTCCTCAAGTTAATCTAGCCCTAAGCCTTTGCATGTAATATTGCATATTATCCTCAAGTCCTGCGCTTGTACAAGAAGAATATCTTATTAATTCATTTGAAGGTATTACATTCTTGTTTTAATCAAGAGCCATCATGTTTTGCTTTTCCTGAGTTTTATTCTTAAATGCCTTAATAGTTTCTTCTCTTTCCCATGTAGCATCGTCTTCAGGGAGTCCCTTCCATTTAATTAGGAACTCGGTGATGATCTTGTTCCTCAATTTCCTTTCTCTGGTGTGTAGGATAAATTTTGGCTTTTAAGATAAGTTGTTCTTCATCATCTAGAGGAGGTAACTCAAGTAGCTCAAGCACACAAGCAAGTAGCTCAAGTAGGCAACAAGCAACTCAAGCACATAGGCAAGTAGCTTAAGCACATGGGCAAGTAGCTCAAGTAGACAAGCAAGCAGCTCAAGCATGCAAGCAAGTAGCTCCAACAAGTATGCAACTAGCTCAAGTAGATAGGTAGGGAGCTCAAGAATGCAAGCAACTAGCTCAAGAATGCAAGTAATAAGCTCAAACAAGTAGGCAAGTAGCTTAAATAGACAAGCAAGTAGCTCAAGCATACAAGCAACCAGCTCAAGCAAGTAGGCAACCAACTTAAGCAAGTAGGCAACCAGCTTAAGCATGTAAGCAAGTAGCTCAAGCAAGCAAGCAACTAGCTCAAGCAAGTAGGCAACCAGCTCAAGCAAGTAAGCAAGTAGCTCAAGCAAGCAACTAGCTCAAGCAAGTAGGCAACCAACTCAAGCATGTAAGCAAGTAGCTCAAGCAAGCAAGCAACTAGTTCAAACATGCACAGGATGGTAGGAAAGATGCTCTGATACCACTGAAATGTCCCCCTTTGGGATAATCTAGAATCTTGTCCTAGAATCACAAGCTTAATGTAGTTGGGGCTGTAACTTATCACTTAAATACCTCTTATAGTTGTTGATCCTTATTTTCTTATTCTTAATCTTCCTTTCAAATCATATTATGTTCCTTCGTTTATTCACATTCCATTTTATTCCTTTCACTACTCATTCTTCCTCCACAATTCTTTCATAAAATCTGCAAATCAAGTCTTCATAATCTTCTCTTCATCTGCTGGTATATTTGTGATATAATCATTTATCTTGCACACACATTAGATCTACTCTTCTCAAGATTTTGAATAATATTTTCAATATTTTGCTTCATTCTATGATCTTTTATTCCCTTTTATATCTACTCTTTATACACTTCCCATTTGCCTGTCTTTATAGATTTTAGATGATCTGCAGTCTATATTTTATCTCTTGTTTCCCATTCTATTCTCTATTTCCTCCTTCTTCTCTATACATATCCCATTCTTTTTCTTTTTATATCTTTACATTCAAGTGAGAAGATGTATCTTTTTGAAAAGAGACATTCATTAGAAGAGACACAACCTTTTGAAAGGATTACTGCCTTTTTGTGGTGCCCCACCCAAATGGAACAATCCCTATTGCAATTTTTACTTAGATTTTTTCTGATTTGTCTTAGTTTGACATATTGGACATATCGTCAAACTGTTTGCTTGCTTGCATATCTAAGTCGCTTACAATTGGTTTTGCATAAATAATTTAATATACTATCTCATCACATGTAACACCCGGATAGTATCAATGAGTTAACATTGCATTCAAACATTGCATCATACAAACATATGAAAATCATGCCAGCAAAGTGTATGCAGATCTGAAACTGAATTCCCTCTTCACCAATCAATGCCAAAAGTCTAATTTATAAGAGAGAATACAATGGATAAGCTACAACCATCACTTTATCAGACCAAGCAGCAATATTCATACTTTCTTCCATTATAGTTGACCAACTTCTCAATGATATTACAGGGAAAAGAAGTAACAGCCTTTTGCAAACCCCAGCTGAGTATGATATGAGCAGATTTACCAATAAATAACACTCAGAAATGTACAGCAGTTCACAGTCTCAGGTTTACACATATATTTAACCTTAATATTTGCAGCAAAAAGATAATAGGCTTTTACAATTAGAATTTGAGCAAAAAGCTTCAGATTTGCAATGTACAGAAATGCCTTGAATTAACACAGCAAGACAATAACTTCAGATTTAAGCAGATTTCACAATGATAGATAATGCTGCATGTATGCTGAAAATCAGACCTGGTAATGAAGATGCCTAGGGCGGATTATTATTGGAATGATGCACCAAGTTACTGTAGTGAATCACTGTTCACAAGTTACTATAGTGTCTATTGTAGCGCAGGTACTGTAGCAGCAAATATATCTGGAAATGAATGCATCAGCTCTGATTTTTAATAGATGGCAAATAAAACTTCAAGTCTACAGTTGATCAATCTTCAAAACCCTTTCTAAAACTTCACCAATTTGCACAAATAGAGCCTCTGTATGAAGCTCTCCCAAAATTCCAAATTCAATGGATATTTCACCACCTCAAATGGCTGCAACACTAAAGAGTTTATCATTCTCCAATGGCTTGAAAGACAGAAACCCTTGGCTTCTTCTCATGGAACAATTCATGAAATCAAAATTCTCAGTAGAATGAAGTCAATTTCTTCCTGGCTCCATTTATAAATCTCCAAAGAGGGTTGACCCATCAAAAAGCACATTCAATGCATTTTAAAAGAATGTTATAACTTTGCATTTAATGTTTAATAATTTCACCTTGGTCTAAGCGACTCATTTAATAATAATATGTTTTAATGGTGAACTTGACCCTCAATTATAAAGTTAAATTATGACTTTATAATATTTCCTTTTAATGTTTAAATATTATTTGAGCCATTAAACATTAATATCTCCTTCAATATTTAATATTTCATCAAACCATCTGAACTGGGAGTCAACTCAATAAATCCCAATACGACCAAGTGCCTTGCTAAAACTAGTAAAGGTCCTTCTCAACCAATCTCAAACTTACTATAAATAGTAAGTATAGCAAACGGGGCTCTGGAGACATCAAACAAAAGCCATAACTGAAAATCACTAAACTCCGGAGAAGATACAAGCCTCTGCTAACCAAGACCTTGCCTCAGAAGACCCTTTAACCATCTGTGTTAGCCTACGAGGGCCAGCGATAGGCTAAACCATCCGAAAACATGATCATTCTAAAAAGGGGACATTACAGTCCGCCCTCCCCGAAATTGCTTGTACCCAAGCAATCTCAACTGCCAAAAGAGACTCCTCTATAAGATCACTCCACCAGGATCCCACGGGTAGAACTGTGCAATGTCCTTGATATCATCAAACTGCTCGTGTAACACCATCCCCAAAACAACTGACTAGACCTGCTGAGCCAACTCAAACTCGCCATCAGGTGTTGCAGGAGTATGAGTCTTAAAAGGAAGCGATTCAGTAGACTGACCATATTTGCTTCCAATCCCTGCGCAAGGAAAACTATCATCCCAACTGTCCATCACATGCGCCACTGAACTGTGCATCTGAAATAAATCATGTACATGAGGATTAAACATAAAACTGTATGCACTCCTCACCATGTACAGTTCTGAAAACTCCTCTGCGAGCCCTGTCTAAAATCCCAATGCACTGGAAGGATCCCACACACAACAATCAATGCTTATCTCAAAGTCAGGGTCAAGAGCGGAACCAACATCTAACCCAAAAAGCGGATTATCATAAGACAATGTAGCATCTACCTCAAACAAGGGATTGTTCACAAACTGAACAACACCTCCATGTTGATCTAAGGCATACAATTCCGAACCACTGGAGTCATCAGCGAACACTAGCTCCTCCTGAATCATCTCTTGCTCTATCCCCCTACTCTTCTCTCTACAGAGAGAGATAGAATGCAAGCTCCCATTTGTAATTCCCCTCAACACATGTTTTCTTCCATCAACCTCAAATGACATCTCCATCTTAGGTATGTTGAGGGTAAAAACTCCCAAATCTTGGAGCCATTTCATGCCCAAAACTAAATCCATCTCACCCATGTGGACCACATGGAAATCAGAAGGTAACTCATAGTTGTTCAACATCAAAGTGAGATTAGTAACCCGCCTAGTGCATGCGAGGGTATATCCGTCAGCAACTCGAACTCTGAATCTATCAAAATCCTCAGCCTGAAGCCTACATCTAACCACAAAACCCTCGTCAATAAAATTATGTGTTGCTCCAGTATCCAGCACAGCAACACAATGCTTCCCATTAACTGTTCCCCTGAATATAAATGTGGCCTCATCCTGAACATTAGCAAAGAATGCCATAGGAGCCAAATTCCCATCAGCAGATGCCTTCTCATCCTGATCAACCCCTGTATCTACATGCTGATCCGCATTTTCAGAATCAGAGTCCTCATAAAATGCCCACATAATACGATTTGCTTTGCCCTTAGGTCTCAAAGGGCAATCATGATCCCTATTATATGGTTCCTTACACCAAAAACATAATTTCTTTTTTCTCAACTCCTCACATGACTACTCATCCACCATGGTTGCTGATTTCTTTTTCTTATCAGCAATTTGTTGAGATTCCTCATTGTTGGTTGAAGGAACATCTTTGTGTGAGCTCTTGCTTTTTGGGGCTACAAACTCCATACTCCTTGCCTTCTTCATTGTCTCCTGCAGTGTTGGTGGATCAAAAGCCTTTATCCACCCTCATAATGGTTCCAATAAGCCCTCCATAAAGAGTACAACTATCTCCTCTCAGATATGTTGGGTACCATTACGAACAATCTCTGGAAATCACCAATGTAGTTCTCCAAACTACCGACCTACTTCAATTGTGCCAAGTCTCTGAAATATACTTCCGGATCCTTCTTATCAAGATGTTCAACCAGCCTATCAACAAACTCCTGATAGGAAGTGATCCGGCTATGCTGCAACGTCACCATCCCATGATACCACCAATTGTGAGCTACTCCCTCCAAATGTAAGGTGGCATATTTAATTGCATCACTCTTCGCCATGGGTCTAAGTGTCAAAAAAGTGTCAAGCTTGTGAACCCAAGCTTGAGCTGTAACCTTTCCACTACCATCAAACATGGGCAATGTGAGCTTACTGGTGGCATGCTTCAGATCACTGTTTTGATTCCTCAGTCTCCTATCCTGCTTGGACCTATAATGCTCTCTCCTCTAGCTCACAAATTTGTCAAAGCTAATGCACTCTCTCATTGAGGTGTCAACAATTCGCACTCATCGTTTGCCTGCCATAATATTATCAACAAACATTGGTTCACCTTCATCCCCATTCTCCTCCTCTGGTTCATTTCTCAGGAAAGTGGGTCGTGTAGGCCTATCTGCAGTACGAGAAGGTGCTCTATGTACTCTCTGTGATCTAGCTACACTCCAATTATCATCCTGATCTTGGTGTTGTCTCCTGGGTAAATTCAACTGCTATAAGGTTGTCGTAAGCTGTTGTAATGCATCAGCTACCTGCTGCTGACCAACCTGTAAACCCCTCAAAGTTTCCCTCACTTCTCTATCATCATCCCTCGGTGGACTATTTCCCCTTTTGTCCCCCATGCCTGCAACCTGTTTTGTAGGCTCTGACGATGACCCCTGATGAATCCCAATCAATCCAGATACTGTTTTCCCTTCAGGTATCTGTGGTGGCTGCCAATTCCTATGAAGTTCTCTCTTGTAGTACCTTCTTGCTTTGTCACTTTGTTGCATTAACAATTTGATTTAACCTAGAGGATGGCAGGGAACCGCTCTAATACCATTGTGGTGTCCCACTCCAAATGGAACAATCCCTATTGCAATTTTCACTTAGATTTTTTCTGATTTGTCTCAGTTTGACATATTGGACATATCGTCAAACAGTTTGCTTGCTTGCATATCTAAGTCGCTTACAATTGGTTTTGCATAAATAATTTAATATACTATCTCATCACATGTAACAGCCAGCTAGTATCAATGAGTTAACATTGTATTCAAACATTGCATCATACAAACATATGAAAACCATGCCAGCAAAATGTATGCAGATCCGAAACTGAATTCCCTCTTCACCAATCAATGCCAAAAGTCTGATTTATAAGAGAGAATACAATGGATAAGCTACAACCATCACTTTATCAAACCAAACATCAATATTCACACTTTCTTCCATTATAGTTGACCAACTTCTCAATGATATTACAGGGAAAAGAAGTAACGGCCTTTGCAAATCCCAGATGAGTATGATATGAGCAGATTTACCAATAAATAACACTCAGAAATGTACAGCAGTTCACAGTCTCAAGTTTGCACATATATTCAGCCTTAATATTTGCAGCAAAAAGATAATAGGCTTTTACGATTAAAATCTGAGCAAAAAGCTTCAGATTTGCAATGTACAGAAATGCCCTGAATTAACACAGCAAGACAATAACTTCAGATTTAAGCATATTTCATAATGATAGATAATAATGCATGTATGCTGAAAATCAGACCTGGTAATGAAGATGCCTAGGGCAGATTATTATTGGAATGATGCACCAAGTTACTGTAGCGAATCACTGTTCACAAGTTACTATAGTGTCTACTGTAGCACGAGTATTGTAGCAGCAAATATATCTGGAAATGAATGCATCAGCTCTAATTTTTAATGGCTGCCAAATAAAACTTTAGGTCTGTAGTTTATCAATCTTCAAAACACTTTCTAAAACTTCACCAATTTGCACAAATAGAGCCTCTGTATGAAGCTCTCCCAAAATGTCAAATTCAATGGATATTGCACCACCTCAAATGGCTGCAACACTGAAGAGTTTATCATTCTCCAATGGCTTGAAAAAGAGAAACCCTTGGCTTCTTCTCACAGAACAATTCATGAAATCAAATTGCTCAATAGAATGAAGTCGATTTCTTCCTGGCTCCATTTGTAAATCCCCAAAGAGGGTTGACCCATCAAAAAGCACATTAAATGCATTTTAAAAGAATGTTATAAATTTGCATTTAATATTAATAATTTCACCTTGGTCTAAGTGCCTCATTAATAAAAATATGGCCCCTTTTTTAATGATGAACTTGACCCTCAATTAATAAAGTTAAATTATAACTTTATAATATTTCCTTTTAATGTTTAAATATTATTTGAGCCATTAAACATTAATATCTCCTTCAATATTTAATATTTCATCAAACCATCTGAACTAGGGGTCAACTCTGTAAATCCCAATACAACCAAGTGCCTTACTAAAAATAGTAAGGGTCCCTCTCAACCAATCTCAGACTTACTATAAATAGTAAGTATAGCAAACGGGGCTCTGGAGACATTAAACGAACCAAAACTGAAAATCACTGAACTCCAGAGAAGATACAGGCCTCTGCTAACCAAGACCCTACCTCAGAAGACCCTCTAACCATCTGTGTTAGCCTACGAGGGCCAGTGCCATATGAAAACATGATCATGCTAAAAAGGGGACATTACACTTTTGAAAACTAATTCCAAACCTTTCTAATTTCTATTTTTATTGTTCTCTACACACTATTGATAGATCTCCTTTTTTATATCTACATTCCTTTACTCTTCTATCTTCTTAAAATCTGATGTGTAGTTAATATCTTTTTTTTTTCCTTTTTTTTCCTTCCCCACATCACACAAACTTATTTTATATCTCCATGAAGAGAGGCATCTCTTTGAATAGAGATAACCCCACAAATGGACATGACCTTTAGTTAAACATTCTTTAATGATATCTCAAAATATATTCATTTTATTATTTTGTTTTGATGTGTATTATATTTTACTATTTTATTTTTAATTTATTTGTAAAATTCTTTATATTTATTTATATTTATTATTATGTATATTTTAATATTTATAATATTATCTCTTAATAACTATTTGATAATTATGATAGTGTTTATATTAATGTATTTTATTGTGTATCGTCGATATATATTTATAATTACAATATTATTTTATGATGATTGTAATTATAAATATATTAAAACGATAATATTTTCTTTTATAATTTTAATATGTATTGTGTTATTCATTTTCACTTATTTGTATCTCAAAGTGTTCTAATTTCGAGGACATGACAAGAAACTAGGAGGTATGCGTTCCTCCGAGTAAGCTCTGGTAATATTTCAGTAGCATAAAATTATGCTTAATTTCCAAAAGATGCAAATGAATGAGCAAGGCCTTAATAAATAGACTCTTCTTGGCATTTGAATTTCATGTCCCCGAATTGGAGGAAATATTAAATTAATTATTTATTAAGTTATTCCAATAAATCAATATATCAAAAGGAATGACTTTATATTTAATTAATTTAATAAAGTGACTTAAATAAAATTATAAATTATAAAAGTCACTTAAGAAATAAAATAATATTATTCTAGAAGCTTTTGGGAAAGTCATTGGGAAATTTTTACAAGGAGTTGTTGGCTAGGCATTTGGGCATGCTTGACTTGAATCTCATTTCTCATACCAATTTGGTAGAAGCTGAATGCTTTGCTTGCTCGAGGGTTTGAAGACTCTAGAGTACCAGGTTCGGTTGTGAAGATCAACCCTAGTTGGAGATTGTGGAGGAATCCATCCAGGGTTTCTACAGGTGCTTCACAGGAGAATTTTGACAGGTGCAATAGTTGATGTATTATTACCCTACTGAGAAGTTGATTGATGTGATAGCTGGTTTATTATTGCATTAGCATCATTGCAGTAGCTGAGGTATTGTTGCGAATTGGTATTAAGAGAGGATTATTTCTATCTTGTTTGATCATTCACAAATTTAATGGTCTTTGACCAAATTTGTGGAAGCATTGAAAAATAATCTGCAATTGGAGAAATTCGATTTTATAGAATTATTTCCAGTCTTATTGGTTTTGAGAGAACTGATTTTATCTTATTGATATTTTGGTTTGGCACATTGAATACATCCTAGAGGCAAATAGACGATTTTAGAAAAAGGTAAATCTTTGCAAGAAAAGACAAATTGGATGAGACAAAACAAAAAAGAAAAATTGGGCTTGGCAAGATATAGACTGAAGTCGAATTTTCAAAGGGAGTTGTCGATTCCTCCTTGCATAGGTGCTTTCACATTATTGAATCATTAAAGCTCAAAATTGGGTGCTATCTATTATTGTTAGCATATAAATTATATTGAAGTTGGGACAAATTTTTATATGAGAACCAAATTGCAAATTATGGGCGCAACATTAAGGAACAAATAAATATCCTAAAGAAATCGTATTTCCTTAGGAGAAAGTCTGATGCAGCAGTTTAACCTTTTGTTGGCAATCATCTGATTGGAAAAAGCATGGCAGCTTTATATAGTTCAATTTTGATGAATGAAGTCGTGGCTTTTTGCTGGGTCGTGCATCATTCTAGAGGAGACATGATTTTGATTTGAGCAATGGCGCCTTGTATAGGAGATGTGGTATCTATTGAAAGTGGAAATACACATCCATCAAGTTTTCGTTTGCAGCAACCAGGTTCATCTTTCAATTTGCATGATATTAGCCAGTTTAGTATATAGCATTTGCATAGCATTATAGTTGCATGGTGTCATTTCTTAGTATTGTTGCCATCTCAACATTCTGTAATTATCATTTCATATGAAATAAGTATATTAGCCTACATTAGAGCGCTGTCATTCTAGTTTAGCATTTAGCATTACAAGTCGTCACTCTTTGAGTATGAACAACTAATGGTGATATTAGTTAAAAGAGCTGCAATCGATCTCAAGGTTATGAGCAACAATATAAAGAAGTTCAGATGGCATGATACATGTTTACAAAAATATCAGTTTTTTGTAGATGATTTTAGGATGGAATATATTTGCATTTTTGAAATCTTGAGTTTGCACACCAAGTGTTTGTAGAAATGTCAAGCTTGCTGTAGTTGCATTTTTACATGAAGTTTTTAGTCATAACACAGTTTTGAAAATCAGCAGTACACTTGTATTGCATTTGAAATCATCCAGCATATTTTAATAAGTTATTACAAGCCTCTTCATGCATTATAGCATCAATTACAAACAAAAAAATTGAACAAGAAACTTTTACCAGCAAATAGTACCTTGCAAGGAAAGTGTTTGACGAAATTCCCAGAGTTCTGAAAGCAGAAAATTTATATCAGTTTTGGCAAGCCTTCTTATAGTGGTATCAAAGCCAGGAATCTTGCCATCTTGCTGGTGAAATTGTTTCAGCTGCAGATCAGAAGTTTCAGTTGTGAATCATGGTTTCCAAAGAGGCTATAATTGTTGCTTATAAAGAATATCTTGCACTCCCACAAGATATTAGAAATAATCTCCCTTTCATTCACTATGCGGAGAATTGGAAAGATTATTGCCAGCAAACGAGGAATTCAAAGACCTGTGAGCAGCCAAGGATGGAAGACATTTTGGAAGAATTGAAAGACATTATGAACTCACAACAAAGATTAGCTCAGCATGGAGAAACTATTTTACAATGGTTAACATCACAAAACAAGAAGTTGAATCATGTTGTATCTATAGATGACATATCTAGAAGTCTCTATGATGAGTTTTCAGCAGTTACTGATCAGCCTACAGTTGAACCTAAGGAGGCCATCGGAGTTCTTCAAGAAAGATTCAAGTTTGTGGTTAAGAAATTCAAACTCTTACCTCAGGCTAAAGCAACTCTCCTTGACATTTTGGAGGAAGCAGAAAGTTGTCTCTGCAAGGCTAGTGAATCACCTTATCAAACAATGGCTACAACTATGTCTCCATTGGTTCATTCATTGGTCAAGCCAGAGCTGATGAGACATCAAGATGAGGAGATAAGACTTGCAGTTGTCACTTGCATAAGCAAAATTATGAGGTTTATAGCTCTTGAAGTTCCCTATGATGATGACAAAATGAGAGAGGTCATGTAGTTGATTATTGAAAGCTTCAATGGGTTAGGTGACATCAAAAACCCTACTTTCAATAAGAGGGTCAGAATTCTAGAATTGATGGAAAAAGTGCATTCATGTGTTATCATGTTTGATTATAATGGCCTTATTCTCCAATTATTCGATTGCTTCATTGCCATAATCAGGAAACGCCATTTTGACAAGGTGAAGACAAATATGTTCAAAATCTTGTCTGTGATCTGTAATGCCCCCTTCTCAGATGTGATTGTTTCTGTTGACCGTTGGCCTATTCCAGAGACCCGTAGGCTACTCGGATGGTGAAATTAAGGTTTCCTAGTTTTGAGGTGGTTGTTGCTTGAAGTTTGGAAATCGGTTTGCGGATTCTTTCTGGGTTTTCAGAGAGCTTCGCAGTGGTATGGTCAGTTTGGCTTTCCGAGCAACTTCATGAATTTACTATTTTTAGTAAATTCTATTTTTAGCAGTGGACAGGTTGGGTTCAGTTCAGTTGGCCTTCTTCTTCAGTTGATTCAGCTGGCACTTCATTTTTGGCCTTGGATGCTTTTTTCTTGGAGAGATAAGTATTTTTCATTATAATATTATATTTTAATATTATAACACCCCCCTTGCCTAGCAGTACAAGTTCATGTTGTTTTTAAAAAGGGGACTTAAAGGGTCAAGGCGTCATTGTGAGATAAATTATATTTTAAAAGTCATATGTTGAGCTAAGTGAATTGGACGCCTACTTGAGGGATTGACTTTTATTAAAAAGTGAAATATTTCATTAAGGAAAAGGGACGCCTTCTTTTGGAGGGAAATGTTGAATTCAAAATTAGGGTTTTGGGCACCCTTCTTGAAGCTTCTAGAAATTCTCTTCATGTCTTTATATTCAGGCCTCAGCTCTTCATTTGGTATCTTTTGTCTACTACACCGTTATGCTGCTGAATTGTCTTCAGGCACTCGCTTCAGGGAAAGCACACCTCCTAGCATTGGCTCATCTTCTTGCTTGAAAGATAGCAACTAGTTGAGAGGTTAGCTTGTAGTTGGGTTGTTTTGCATTGTAGTTGAGTTTCATTACATTTGGTAGATGTTATTCAAGCATTTGGTCATATTTCAGAGTTGCTGATGTTGCATAGCTGTAGGCAATTTTCATTCATAAATAAAAAATACAAAAAGATATTGTTTTGGGTGTTCTTCTTATCATCTTGTCTACTTGGGGCGACCCTACTTGCAAGTTTATGGAATTTAATTTGCAGATTCTGATTTTATTTAGCAAAATCGCCCCTTTAAGAGGGTCGTACCATTCTGCTGTAGTCTTGGGATTTGTGCAAAAAGAATAGTTGTTTGGTGAGGTTTTAAGGTCTCATTTGGGGCGCCTTCATGCTTAGGGCAATTTGTATTTGATTCCAGGTCATTAGAGTGAGATTTGAGCAAGATATGAGTATTTTAGTGAGTATTGTATTGCAGATTTATCCATTTTAAGTTGCAGGTCTGATATACCAGAATTAAGAAGTTGTCTCTTTGGTTGGGATTGAGCATTGAAGGTTACATTTGGTCCTTGGAAGGCACTCTATACAGTTGCAGCAATGAAGACTTGAAAAACTCTAGATTTAAAGGATCATTCTGACATACTGTAAGTTGTTAGTAATACTATCAGCCATTCTCTCTTATTTTGCATTTAATCTATTGTATTTCCCACTGAATAAGTGGAAGAGGCTGGCTTGCCGCCTATTTGCTTTCAGTTGAGTAGTCTAGGGACCCTCTGACCATATGCTCGCCATCACTCGGCGCCATTCTTGGTTAGGGTTACATTCTGTTCATCATGCATTGATCCTCTGACCATATGCTCGTCTGCACAGGCACATTCTTGGTTAGAGTTCCTTTCAGTTGCATTTGCATTAGACCCTCTGACCAATGCTCACACCTTGCCCACATCGGGACCCTGGTGTATATTCTGGTTAGAGTTACTTTCCGCATCGTTTTGGTTTAGTGCTAACCTTAACGGGTGCGTGTTGAATTGTAATCTCATTGCAAAAACAAAAAAAAAATTGTTCGGATCTTTACATGATCCTAGATGAAGATGATGTTTGCAAGCAGTTGAAATCTGATTTATTAGCCATTTGGAGAAGAGAGCGGCATGCTTCAACTGTAGCATATGATCTCACAAGAAAGTTAGTTGAGCAGAAGATTGAGAGATTTAAGGAGCAACTGACTACAAAAGAGTTGATCTCGTTTGGCCTACAGGTTCCATCTTCTCTTCAGGAAGATAGCATGCCATCATCCAATGGATCAACTGAGTTGGATGATGAGATCAAAGATAGAATTAATCCCTCTTGTGTTGTGACACCTAATCAGGACATTGAGGATATTTCTACAGATGGAATTAGTGTTGTCTTAATTCCAAATCAGGATGTGAGTATTCAAGATTTTGTAGAAAAAGAATTCCAGGCACAATTAGATGCTTATCATACACCCCATAGTCTACATAGTTTGAAGAACCGGTTGAAGGTGAATGAGGATGGGATTGTGGCAGTATTATCTCATCACGATAAAATGCACAAATTAATTGAGAATCACCTTTGGATAGTTCAGTTGGAGAGAAAACAAAAGGGGGTTGAAGCATAGTCTTCTCATGATAGCTTGCAGGAGATCAAAAAAGGTATGGGAACAACAAAGACAAATTATTTGCACCTTCTTTTAGACCGTGATCACCTTCTCAACCTCACTAAGGTCTATTCAGATGCTTTGAGAAGGAAAGAAGATGAATTAGATAAGCTTACTCACGAGCTTATGGTTACCAGTGATTCCTTGAGGAGTACTCAATTAGCCCTTCAGGAATCCGAGATTCATGTTGATGATCTCTGCTTAGAGTTGAGTTTTGCTAGATGTCCATCATGTTTAGCAAAGACTCAGTCACCTATGGAAGATAGGGCGTAGGATGAAGAGAGCAGCATGACATCTCCTAGTAGTCACACTCAGGACACAGGTGCAGTACCTCTTGTATTGGATTTGCAAGAGGAGTCAATTGGTGATGGTTGCATCACTCTTGATTTCGAGAGGTATCTGTTTGAGCTTCCGATAGATTTCAGTCTATGGTTTGGAGATAGACATGTTGGCAGTAGTATCCCAACACCTTCTTCATGGGCTCTATCTCCTACTTCTTTGATAAATGGCTGTCCTATCTTGCTGGTTAGAGTTCTGATAGGGTACACTTTGAGGACAACAACAGTTGGGATGGATAGGAGCAATTGAGTTTGCTACTTGGGTGTTAGAGGACAGATTGATGATGAGATTTTATCATCCTTTGATAGTTATAGTATGCTTCCCTCCATCATGGGCATGATTCACAAGTTGTGTGGTGCTATTTTGATTTATACCAGCAGCTTGATGGAGTTTGGCATGTGTTTCTATGCACCTATGATTGGCATCTTTCACATCTGCGGGAGACCACTCAAGGTGGATTGGTATGTTGATGATATAGACACATCAGTATTGGCTACAGGATCATGCATCATGGGAGATTTGAGCACCAGGCTCTACATTGGAACTTTTGTGATTGACATTGGTAAGACTTTTCAGGAAAAGGTAGTTTCTTCTAGGTCTGCACGCTAGACCTTGGTATGGTTCCAACCTCTTTCTAAGTAGTAGATAGCATTCATGATGGTATTCTTCTCACTCCCGAAAGTGAGTCAAGACACTTGCAGTTGCTTTTTGAGAGAGGTCTTGATGATGTTGCTGCAAGACCAACTCATTTCGTTTTGAGTTGTGAGTCTTCTTCTGATGAGGATAGTACAGGATGGAGTACACATAACTGTTCGGGTTTTCCATTGGTGCAGTTAGGGGAGTTTCACCTCGATTGCATTATGAGGTGTGCTCATCAATTTACCTTCAACCCACATACAAAGGATTTGACTATGTCCTTGATGACACAGAGAGGTGGGTTGTAATGTCCCCAAATTTATGGTTAAGTGAATTAATTTAATTGATTAAGTTGTCCAAAAATTAATAATATTTCTAAAGATGACTTTAATCGATTATTTTAATTAAATAAAGTGAAATATTATAAAATCACTTATTTAATAGTTTATAAAGTGACTTAGTGCAATATTTGAAAATGACTTTATAAAGTCACTTAATGTTGTGATGGAAAAATACAAAAGGGAAAAAGAAGGGATGATTCGATTCAATTCAGATTATTATGATTTTCTCATTTTCACGGCAAGAACTCAAGCTTCTTGGTGTAGGGTTTGAAGACTCTTACAGTCTAGATTCAGGTGTGAAACACCATCCCTAGCTGCAATCATTTCAGATTTTTGGAAAGAAAAAGGATCTTCATTGTGTAAAGTCGATTTGGAGATATTTTGGAAATGGAGATCAAAGTTTATTTCATATTTTTGTGACTGTTGTTTGTTGAAGGTTTAAGCGGTCTCATTGGGCAGTTTAATGAGTATATTGTGCAACCTGAAGGCATGGCCCCTTTTTGCAATACCCTAGGTGCATTCTATGAAAGCGGCATAGCAAGTGAAGGTCATGGCTTTGATGGGAACTGAGGAAAGACAAAAAAACATGTTTACCCTTGGAGAAATCGATCCATGTTCCAACTGCTTGGTGTTTGGTCGATTGTGGAGGCTTTAAAGGAGATGTGTGAGCTCAAGGAGGCTGGGTGAATCATATCTCAGGAGATTCGACTAGGAAAGAGAGGGCATAGCTGTTGTACGTGTTTGCTGGTAGTCTCTGAAGATGTTTTCTTCATATTTCCAGTGGGAGCCGACTATATTTCCAATTTTGAGCATCTTGTTACTACCTTAAACTTGTGTTATATATGCTGTAACTCCAAAAATAAGATTAAAAGAGCCTCGGTCGCTGCTTGTAAACTGAGTCAATATAAACTTGAATGCCCAAAAAGACTTGTCTCTAAGCTTTGTTTCCATCTTAATAATATCTCTGCATATTGGTCAATCTGTAGCTGAGAGTCTTGTCCAATGGATCACTGTGACTACTGGGTATTGTGGCAAACAAATATTTGAATTGTTATTAATGATTTTCAGTTAAAGTTACACTCAAAAAATTGGCATTCAGCTTACTGTTATTGCTACACAGTTAGTTCTATGTGCAGCCAATGTATTATAAAGAGTTTCTTGAGTTCAAGATTTTAAAGGATCATTGCAGACTGTGGTCCTTATGCGTGCTTTTAGAATGTGTCATACTATTGAAATACAATGAAATTCTGATGTATTGAACCCTATCATTTCCTATATGTGCCATTAATTGAATGCCCACAGTTGCATGTATTTATTCTATATTTGTGACAAACAAATCAATCAAGACAAAACAACTGCAAAAATTGCACATTCTGGGTCAGGCATTTTACAACGGTATCAGAGCCTTGATCCTACCAACCTGGAGGGTTTGGAGTTTTCAGATTGACTTTTTGAGTGCTCAACACTCATCTTTAGCAGCTGTAGCTGATTGATGGTTTTGGTAGAAATGAAGTCTATGCAAGAAATCATAGTGGAACTCATGCAGGCCATTCAAAACTATGACAAGAATTTGATTAGGCTTCTACAACATCCAGGAATTTTAGATCCTTTGTTTGCAAAGAAAAAGAAAGCAAACACTAATGCAAATAAATCTATTAGTACAGAGGAAAACGATAAGGAAGGAGAAGCACTCCATGTATCCATGAGTCTTCATGACAACAGTGAGATAGAGATTGCCAAATCAGTAGAGATTGGTCAGCCACTTGAAGGTATGGATTCCTTTGATGATCCATTAATTGAGCAAGGCATTATCTCACCAACTCTACATAGTATTTGCAAGGAATCAAATTGTGAATTGGGTTACCTTGAAGATGGCATTGTTAATGCACATGAAGACACCACAAATAGGTATGATGACAATTCTGATCTTCTAATTACAAACAGCAGTCCATTATCATCACATAATCATGAGGTTATAGATAAATCATATGAAGATGATAGTGCTATAGAGTCTTCCAATGTTAGCATTGAAGTTTTGTGCATTGAACATGAAGAATGTATTGTGAATTCAAGCTGCAAACAATCTGATTTTGTTCACCATTCAGTGGAAGATGTTAAAAGGACACAATGGTTGTGTGATGGGTGGTCTATAATAGCTAATAAGGCCAAGATGCTTGCTGCCCAAGCAAGACAACACTTACAAGAGGTCAAGAAAAGATGCAATCTAATAGATAATGCAAGAAGACAAAGCGAATCACACATTAGATCCTTATTTCTTTCAAATGAAGAATGTGTGGATGTTGAAGTTTCCAAATCAGCATACAGTGAAGAGTTTTTACATCACTCCAGTGAGGATGGTTTAGATGTTGGGAAAAAATTCCCAATGTCCAATGTATATCAGTTTGATTTCCAAACAACACCTATGGAGAAAAATGTCCATGTTAGCTTCAACACTTTTGATTCGGATGGTGATTTGTTTAAGGAAACAACAATTCATGGGAAACGCAATGAGCATACTTGTTTAGATCCAAACCATCAGCTCATAAGTTCATGGGATCCAGGTATTTCAACACTAAAATATGGTGGTGAGAAAGCATATATGATCTCTCCTTCAAACACAACATTGTCCTTACCACAAAACCTAGAATATGCAAAGAAATCAGGGAATAAGTCAATCATATAGATCGAGTAAGACAACGAAGAGAAGCCTATTTTCGATCATTATTTCTTCCAAGGGAAGAATGGGTAGAAGTTGAGTATGCAAAGGAGGAGCTTCTTGAGGTAAGCCCACAAGAAGAGCATGTTGAGTTGTGTGAAAAAGGAAGGAGGAATGATTTAAGAAATTTAGTTTGGTCTCGTTTGCATCATGAAGTTTATGACTTTCCTCTTTTGGCGAGCCCCTTGAAGGCTCAAAAAGATGTTGATATTGGTCACACACTTGATGGATCAGCCACAAGTGCTATATCCATTTGTGTGGAATGGAACATTATTGATCTCAAAATAGTTAATCATGCATCATCTACAATGGAAGGACAATTGCTAAGATCATATGATGCATTTTGTTTTAGAGAGCTGATTAGAGACTAGGAGGTTTCTTACTAAGATCTTGCATTTTGATAATTGTTGGTTTGTCTTGCATACTACACCTTGGAGTTTGCTAGTAAGGGAAAACATATCAGTTATGGAGGTGATGGTATGGATTAGAAAATGGGACAGCAATATTTTGATATCACATGAGCATGAATCCAAGCTAGATGGTGGTAACAAGAAATGTAGCATGGTAGACATTCATGAAAAGATAGATAAGCATGAGGTGATGGTGGGAACTTCTACTTGCCAGCAATCTGAATTTATAATAGCAGTGGGAAAAGAATATGAATCAATTTGTATGTTGGTTCCTCACCCTTATGATGTTGATACTTTGATTGAGTATAAGGATTTCATAACTTCAAGATTTGATATGCTACAAGATTGGGCTGCCAAGTGTATGCAAGTGTGCTCTTGCATTAAAGATTCCCAGGGTAATGAAAGAAAAGGTACAATCAGTCCTAAATCTCTAGTTGGGGACAGCAGCGTTATATTTTTTCATTTACATGAACTTGCAACCCCTATTCGTGGAGTAATTGATGACATTGAGCTTCCAAATGATAGTTTACATGATGCATTGGTTAAGCATGGCTATTTTGATGTTCTTTCTTCCAAGAGGACTGAATTTGTTTACTTTAGAACAACAGTAATAAATCAGTCCAAAGAAACTTGTGACATACACCACTCCATACATGATAAGAAGCAGGATTTCTCTAATCCTGAGTTTGTAGTTGATATTATCAACATTAAGGAAAATGAAGTGGTGTTAGGTATTCAATGGTTGAAATCTCTTGGAAGGCTTGTCCAAGACTTCAACAAGAAGGTGTTAGATTTTACTCACATGGGTAAACATATTGTGCTTAAGGCGCTAAAGAATGAGACAAAGGATGGGACTGCTAAGAGTATGTTCATTTACTCTAACATAGATGACTTGAGAAGCATGGATAAAGGGGAAAGATTCAGTCCTAGTTTTCTGATTTTAAACAGCAGTGGTATATCCTCACTTTCTCATGATATTGCAGCTGCTAATCATTGGGAAATGAGTGATATTGATTCTACTTTGATTGGTACACAAGATTGGTCATGGTAATTTATATGATGCATCTCATTATGGGACTGATTTTAGACAATTTGGAGCAATTGAGATAAAACAGTCCCAAGAAATGTTTGAGGGATGGCTTGACAAGGCAACGAAAGTTAAGTTGATAGCGCAACAAGCCAAGCTTCATCTTCAACAAGTTCGTGACACTCACCACTCCATGGATGATAAGCAAAAGTCTTCTAGTTTTGGAATTGCAGTTGTTGTTGACCAATTTATTCACGAAGATATTGATTTTATTGATGACACTTATAGTGGATCAGCCACTCAAGAGTTATCTTTGGAGAGTATTGATGACATCTACACTACACATTTGGGTTTCTCACCTATTCCTCATGGCATGACAACAATTTATTTGTTGATTGGTGACCACATATTCATAGATTCATCATGGTTTAGTGACTGCCCTAGTTGGATTCATATTGCACTGCTTGACTTTTCGTGTTCTACACCAACTATTCATTTTCTTGGGAATGTGTGGAGACATGTTTATTTGATGGGCATTGAATATTTGATGGATTTCCTTAGTATGTATGGGTATGTTGACACCTATGATTTCATTCTTGTTGCTGGCTTGGGTTACAACAGTGGTATTTGGTGGCCTAGTGAGTTGATCTATGTACACATGGGAGATTTGAGCACCAGGCTCTACTTTGGTACCTTGGAGATTGACATTGGTCAGTTTTATCAGAAGAAGATGGTTTTTTCTAGGACTTGCATGTTGGATTTTGGTTTTGATCCAACTTCTTCTCAAGAGGTTGATGACATTCATGATGATACCCTTCTTACTCCTGAAGGACCAGCTCATCCTATTGTGAGTTGTGAGTCTTCTTTTGATGATGGCCATATTGGATGGAATATACATGACTACTCTAGTACTCCATTAGCATGGTCAGGGGAGTTTCACCTTGATTGCATTATGAGGTGTGCTCATCAACTTTCTTTCAGCCCACATATACAAGATTTGACCACGTCCTTGAGGATATAGCGAGATGGGTTGAATAAGAGGTGTTCTAGTCCGCTTTGGTACGACTTGTTTCTGACCTTAGACGATGACTCCAAGCTTGGCAAGTCTTCTACCTTGTTCTCTCTTGCTGGTTGCTTTTTGATTCTAGACTTAGAGACTTGCTACGTTTGGGTTTTAGAGGGTATTAGAGTGGCACAATGGAAAGCGATAGGTGTTGGCTTTCCAATAGTGTGGATGCATAAGATTCATCACCACAGTTCTGAGATGACAAAGTTCATTGATCAGTAGTTGGTAGAGATCCCTAAGCACAATTTATATAGAGATGATTTTCATATTTGGGATCCAAGAGTTTACTTGTTGGGTAGTTGGCTTCACAGAGTGACAGCTTGATAGTGTTAGGAGCTTCAATTGTATATTGAGGATGTTGGTTGGAGTTCTTCCCAGGATCATTTGGGATCCAGGTGGATGGTGGACAGGCATAGATGAGTTGTTATTTAGATATCAGATGTTGTGGCAGTTGAGATGGATTGGCAGTTGCGTATTGCTTGAGGACAAGCAATCTTTGGGAAGGGAGTATTGTAATGTCCCCAAATTTATGGTTAAGTGACTTAATTAATTTAATTGATTAAGTTGTCCAAAAATTAATAATATTTCTAAAGGATGACTTTAATCGATTATTTTAATTAAATAAAGTGAAATATTATAAAGTCACTTATTTGATAGTTTATTGTAAAGAACCGAACCATTTTTTTTTTGTTTTTTGCAATGCAATTACAATTCAACACGCACCCGTTAAGGTTAGCTCTAAACCAAAAGGATGCGGAAAGCAACTCTAACCAGAATGTACACCAGGATCCCGATGTGGGCAAGGTGTGAGCATTGGTCAAAGGGTCTAGTGCAGATGCAAACTGAAAGGAACTCTAACCAAGAATGTGTCTAGGCAGACGAGCATATGGTCAGAGGATCAATGCATGATAAATTGAAGTAACCCTAACCAAGAATGGCGCCGAGTGATGGCGAGCATTTGGTCAGAGGGTCCCTAAAGCTACTAACTGAAAGTAAATAGGCGGCAAGTCAGCCTCGTCCACTTATTCAGTGGGAAATACAATAGAACAAATGAGAGATAAGATGAGAATGGCTGATAGTACTACTAGCAGCTTACAATATATCAAAATATTAAATTAATGCTAGAGTTTCTCAAGTTCTTCATTGCTGCAACTGTATAGTATGTCTTCCCAATACCAAATGTAACCTCCAATGCTCAATCCCAGCCAAAGGGACAACTTCCTTAATTCTGTTATATCAGACATGCAACATAAAATGAAGAAATCAGCAACCTAACACTCACTCAAATGCTCATAACTTGCTCAAATCTCACTGTAATGACATGAAACGAATTGCAGATTTCTCTAAGGATGAAGGCGCCCACAATGAATACCTAAAACCTCACCAAACAGCATCCATTTAGTTTGCACAAGTCCCAAGGCATTTCCCAAATGGTACAGCTCTCTTAAAGGGGCGATTTAACTAGGAAAAATCATAATCTTCAAATTAAAATCCACAAATTTGCAACAAGGCCCCCCCCCAATAGAGGAATGGATACAGCAAACACCCAGAACAATATTCTTTTTATTTTTTGAGATATGAATAAAAACTACCTACAGCCATGCAACAACAGCAACTCTAGAATATGACAAAATGCTTGAACATTAGCTACCAATGCAATGAAACTCAACTACAATGCTAACAATCCAACTTACAATCTAATTCTCAACTTGTTGCTATCTTTCAAGCAAGAAGATGAGCCAAATGCTAGGAGGTATGCTTTCCTCGAAGCTTGCCTGAAGACATTCCAGCAGCTTAATAGTATGGTAGACAAAAGATCCCAAATGAAGAGCTGAGGCCTGAATAAATAGATATGAGAAGAGCCTTCTAGAACCTTCAAGAAGGGCGCCCAAACCCTAAATTTGAATTCACACATCTTCCCTCCAAAAAGTGGTGTCCTTTTTCCCTTAGTCAAATATTTCACCTTTTTTTAAAAATCAACCTTTCCTCAAGTAGGCGTCCTTTTTACTTAACTCATAATTTGGCCTCAAAATATAATTTATCTTTCCAATGAAGAGCTTACCCATCAAGTCCCCTTTTTAAGAACAACATAAAGTTATAATGCTAGGCAAGGGGGGCGTTATAATATTAAATTATAATATTATAATCTAAGTTACCGGTTCGGGTTCGGGGACGGGTTCGGGTACGAGAACCCGGTACGTGGGTACGGGCAAAATTTTTTTAGGGGTTTGGGTACGTATGGGTACGTGTGTATATATATATATATATTAATAATTTAATATATTATAAATATATATATATGTATTATAGATACAAAAAAATAAGAGAAACATAGAGAATTGTAAAACTAAATCATTTCATAGTATGATACTTGATCATTGATCAATGCCAAATGCCAAAGATAAATATTAAATGCCAATTGATAGTTGAAAAATATTCAAATAAAATTACTGAATTACAAAATGTAGTTCATGAAACATTGAAAATTTGAAACATGATTCAATGTTCATTGTTCATATGCTCATCAATCATCAAAAGGATTGTCAGAATCATCATGACTTGGATTTTGAGTGGTTTCAACTTCAAAATCATCATCATTTGAACCCAAAGCGGATCCAACACCATGTGATATGTCATCAATATCACCCACATCATCCATAGTGGCTCTAACAAGATCCTGAATGGTTGCATCCAAGTCAGTAGACTCGGGTGCTACATCCCAAAGCCTCGCTGCCCCCTGCCTGTATTGAGGATCCTACGTGACAGAAGACGCAAATTGGAATGAATATACACTAAGTCTTCAGCTCTTTTTGCAGCCAACCGGTTACGCTTCACTGAGTGGATAAAGGAGTATGTACTCCAATTCCGTTCAGCGGCAGAAGAGCTTGCAACCTGGAGAGAAAACCAACAAAATTAAAAATAAAATAAAAAAATGCAAGATAAATTCAAGAATGTTAAGTGTTAAATTTTACAATACAAGTGGCAAAAAAAAAAAACTTACTTGTGAGAGGATCTTGATTGCAAGAGGTTGGAGGTACATATAATCTTGACCATGGAGGTACCACCATGTAAGACCATCCATTTTGTATTGGTCTCTAGCAACAGAAGCATTATGATTTTTTGATTTTCCTGTGACAAACATTCCAAATTCTCTCATGACACTTGCATGCACTTCTGGATCACTGAACATTCTACTAAATGTCGTCTTATACCCATTAGCAACTTCAGCATCTCTATATGGCGGTATTCTCCCTGGGATAGAAAGCACTTCAGTGGTATAGTACCTCGGAGATAGGGCATATGCAAGGAGGTGCAATGGAGTTGTCATCTTGTTCCAACGATGAAGAACAATTGCTTCCACCCTTTTGTACAAGGTGTCTTCAGGATCATTCTCTTTTTTTTGTATTTCTATTTTTATTTTTTCCAACATTGTGTCCATGCTATCATAGACATCCCCCAAGCATGGTTCATCTGTATCAGCAAACCGAAGCATAGACATGATAGGTTCGGTGAATTCCAATACATAATTCACACGATCCCACCAATCGTCATTCAAGATCAATGCCTTGACTTTTTGGGCCCTCTCTGAATTTGATTGCTTCCATATACCCCATTGGTTGCTAATAACCATTTGACTCAATGCATCTTTCACCTTCACAAGTCGTCTCAAAATTGTGTGATGCAAACCGGGTCTCGGCAACCTAAGAACATGTTAATAGTAAGTTAATAACACATTTAAAATATGTAAATAATGCAAAAAATTATTTTATTCAATTATGTAAAACATGACATAAATGATAAATGAAACTAAATATATTAAATTTTAAAATTTACCTTCAACAATTCCAATGTTGAAAAAGTTCTGAAAATTGCTTGTGACATATGGTGGTTTGTCACAAACATCTGGATCTCCTCAGACTCCTGGTATATTTCTTTCACCCACTCTATTTGGGTGCCAATTGCTTGCATCACCAAATTGAGGGAGTGTACAGTGCACGGTGTCCAAAAGATGTGCTCATATCGGCCTCTACCAAAGCACCTGCAGCCCTGCAAACTTTTGCATTGTCCGTAACTACTTGGACAACATTTTCACTACCCACCATCTCTATGGAGTCAATGAGAATCCTGGAAATGAACATTGCATCTTTCACTTGCCCTTCACAGTCAACCGCCCTCAAAAACATTGCCCCCTTGGGGGACACTGCAATAACATTAATCAATGGACGGTTTTTGCAATCTTTCCATCCATCGGAAACAATAGATACACCTGTTTCAACCCAAGAATCTCTAATTGGTTTTAGTTGGGCCTCTACATATTTCCTCTCTTTTTGCAATAAGGTGGTACGCACCTTTTCATACCCAGGACTTGTGAAATCAGGAGGTGCACTATTTATTGCTGACACCATGTCCTTCCAATATGGTGATCTCACCAAGTTGAATGGAAGACCATTGGCATAGAGGCAACGTGCAATTTTTTCTTCAGCAATATCTCTTGCCTCCATTTTAAATGCTTTCTCTAATGGACCTCTCTTGCGGGTGGTGGTTTCTGGTTCTTCATCTTCTTCTTCCGTAGAGGGTATAGACAAGAAGGGATGTCTAGAGGGCCTAACTATCTGATGAGTGGGTAATGTTTGTTTTTTCTTTCCGGAACTATAACTAGTTTGTTTTCCTCTTGCAATTGAATTGTCGGCATCTTCTTGTTCTTTTATAAATCCTGCTATTTGTACAGTAGATAACCCCTTCTTATCTGGACCCACACACATGTTAATCCCTTTACCACCAGGGCCCATAAAATGAAGTTTTACTCGGTAGTAGGAGCTATTATATTGTGCATTGCAAAAATTACACTTCCAAACAAACCCCCCACCTCCAGGAATTTGTGAAATTCGTGTGGTATGTCTCCATAAAGGAGATCCTTTATCAATTTTAAACTTTTGGCTTCCATCCCCACCCACTGAACTTTGACTACTTGCCATTGTTGCAATCTATAAAAAAAATGAAAAAAAAATATATATATTTGAAAAACTTCTTCACAAACTTGAAAAAATTCATCAAAAACTAAGAAACTTAAAAAAAATCATCAAAAGATTGAAGAATAGGGTTTAAATGCATACCTTGAACACTTAAATCTCCTTTGTAGAATCTATTTGCCACTCCACAATCGATCTCCTTCAAATGCAATCACCTCCCTTCAAAATGCTAAGATGGACACAAATTATGGAGAGAGCAAAATGAGAGGTAAAAATGAAACGCTTTAGTGTTAAAATGCCTCATATTGGGTCGTTTTAGGGTTTTGTAGCAAAATAGAAATTAAAAAATTGCTTTTTATTCACTTTTGGGCCCACTTTTGAAGTGCTGGGCCGTGGGTTCGCAGGGGTTCGCCCGGGTACGTGGCTGGTACCCCCGGGTCCGCGTACCCACGTTCCTGGTACTCGCTGGGTACGCACAGGGTGCGTGCCCAGCGCGTACCCACAGGCGAACCCGTACCGGGTTCGCACCTGAACCGGGTTCGAGGCCTGTGGGTACGAATCCGGTAACACAGATTATAATGTGAAAATACTTATCTCTCCATAAAAATTGCACCCAAGGGCCAAAAACAATATTGCCAACTGAACCATCTGGAGAAGAAGACCAACAGAACTGAACCCAACCTGTCCACTGCCAAAAATAGAATTTACTAAAAATAGTAAATTCATGAAGTTGCTCGGAACGCCAAACTGACCACACCACCACGAAGCTCTTTGAAAACCCAGAAAGAATCCGCAATCCAATTTCCAAACTTCAAGTAACAACCTCCTCAAAATTAGGAAACCCTAGTTTCACCATCCGAGTAGCCTACGGGTCTCCGGAATAGGCCAACGGTCAACTAAAACGATCACATTTGAGAAGGGGACATTACATTTATAAAGTGACTTAGTGCAATATTTGAAATATGACTTTATAAAGTCACTTAATGTTGTGATGGAAAAATACAAAAGGGAAAAAGGAGGGATGATTCGATTCAATTCGGATTATTATGATTTTCGCATTTTCATGGCAAGAACTCGAGCTTCTTGGTGTAGGGTTTGAAGACTCTTACAATCCAGATCCGAGTGTGAAACACCATCCCTAGTTGGAGTCATTTCATATTTTTGGAAAGAAAAAGGATCTTCATTGTGTAAAGCCGATTTGGAGATATTTTGCAAATGGAGATCAAAGTTTATTTCATATTTTCGTGACTGTTGTTTGTTGAAGGTTTAAGTAGTCTCATTGGGCGATTTAATGAGCATATTGTGCAACCTAAGGGCGTGGCCCCTTTTTGTAGTACCTTAGGTGCATTCTATGAAAATGGCACAAGTGAAGGTCGTGGCTTTGATGGGTACTGAGGAAAGACAAAAAAACATGTTTACTATTGGTGAAATCGATCCATGTTCTAGCTACTTGGTGTTTGGTTGATTGTGGAGGCTTTAAAAGAGACGTGTGAGCTCAAGGAGGTTGAGTGAATCATATCTCAGGAGATTCGACTGGGAAAGAGAGGGCATAGCTGCTGTACGTGTTTGTTGGTAGTCTCTGAAGATGATTTCTTCATAGTTCAAGTGGGAGCCGACTATATTTCTAGGTCTGAGCATCTTGTTACTACCTTAAACCTGTGTTATATATGCTGTAACTCCAAAACTGAGTTTAGGAGAGCCTTAGTCGCTGCTTGTAAACTGATTCATTAATATAAAAAGACATATCTCTTAGCTTTGTTTCCATCTTAATAATATCTCTACATATTGGTCAATCTGTAGCTGAGAGTCTTGCCCAATGGATCGTTGTGACTACTGGGTATTGTGGCAAATAAATATTTGAACTGCTGTTAATGATTTTCAGTCAAAGTTACACTCAAAAAATTGGCATTCAGCTTACTGTTATTGCTACTCAGTTAGTTCTATGTGCAGCTAGTGTATTATAAAGAGTTTCTTGAGTTCAAGTTGATTTTAAAGGATCATTGCAGACTGTGGTCCTTATGCTTGCTTTTAGAATGTGTCACACTATTGAAATACAATGAAATTCTAGTGTATTGAACCCTATCATTTCATATATGTGTCATTAATCGAATGCCCACAGTTGCATGTATTTATTGTATATTTGTGACAAACAAATTAATCAAGACAATACAACTGCAAAAACTACACATTCCGGGTTAGGCATTTTACATGGGTTGAATAAGAGGAGTTCGGGTTCACTTTGGTATGATATGTTTCCGATCACAGGTGATGAGTCCAAATTTGGCAAGTCTCTCAATTTGTCCTTTCCAATCAGTTGCTTACAAGACCAGGAATTTGAGTTTTGGTTCGATTGGACTCTATGGGTTATCAAAGTAGTTCAGTGGAAGTCAGTTGGTGTTGAAGGACTTCCAATTTATCCAGGGGATCCAGGTATGATATCTGAGGTGCATCAGCATAGTGCTTGGAGTTGGTATGATAGGGATGATTTACAGAGTTGGGATCTAGGAATTTTATTATTGGAAGGTTGGTTTCATCGGTTGAAAGAGAGTGATAGTATCTTGGATTCCAGTTGCCTACAAAGGTTATAAATTAGCACATGTTGCAGGATCATTTGGGATCCGGGTGGTTGGTGGATAGGTGCAGTTGGTTTTTCATTTTGGCTCCAGGTGTTGTGGCAATTGTGTTGGATTGGCAATTGCAAATTGCTTGAGGGAAAGCAATCTTTGGGAAGGGAGGACTGTCATGTCCCTGAATTTATTAAGTTATTCCAATAAATCAATATATCAAAAGGAATGACTTTATATTTAATTAATTTAATAAAGTGACTTAAATAAAATAATAAATTATAAAAGTCACTTAAGAAATAAAATAATATTATTCTAGAAGCTTCCGGGAAAGTCATTGGGAAATCTTTATAAGGAGTTGTTGGCCAAGCATTTGCGCATGCTTGACTTGAATCTCATTTCTCATACCAGTTTGGTAGAAGCTGAATGCTTTGCTTGCTCGAGGGTTTGAAGACTCTAGAGTACCAGGTTCGGTTGTGAAGACCAACCCTAGCTAGAGATTATGGATGAATCCATCCAAGGTTTCTATAGGTGCTTCACTGGAGAATTTCGACACGTGCAATAGCTGATGTATTATTGCCCTACTGAGAAGAAGTTGATTGATGTGATAGCTGGTTTATTATTGCATCATCATCATTGCAGCAACTGAGGTATTGTTGCAAATTGGTATTAAGAGAGGATTATTTCTATCTGGTTTGATCATTCACAAATTTAATGGTCTTTGACCAAATTTGTGGAAGCATTGAAAAATAATCTGCAATTGGAGAAATTCAATTTTATAGAATTGTTTCCAGTCTTATTGGTTTTGAGAGAATTGATTTCAGCTTATTGACATTTTGGTTTGGCACATTGAATACATCCTTGAGGCAAATAGACGACTTTAGAGAAAGGTAAATCTCTATAGGAAAAGACAAATTGGTTGAGACAAAACAAAAAAGACAAATCGGGCTTGGCAAGATATAGACTGAAGTTGAATTTTCAAAGGGAGCTGTCGAGTCCTCCTTGCATAGGTGCTTTCACATTATCAAATCATTAAAGCTCAAAATCGAGTGCTAGCTATTATCGTTAGCATATAAATTATATTGAAGTTGGGACAAATTTTTATATGGGAACCGAATCGCAAATTATGGGCAGATCATTAAGGAACAAATAAATATCCTGAAGAAATCGTATTTCCTTAGGAGAAAGTCTAACGCAGCAGTTTAACCCTTTGCTGGAAATCATCTGATTGGAAAAATCATGGCAGCTTTATGTAGTTCGATTTTGATGAATGAAGTTGTAGCTTTTTGGTGGGTCATGCATCATTTTGGAGGAGACGTGATTTTGATTTGAGCAATGGCGCCTTGTATAGGAGATGTGGTATCTATTGGAAGTGGAAATATGCATCCATCAAGTTGTCGTTTGCAGCAACTAGATTCATCTTTCGATTTGCATGATATTAGCTAGTTTAGTATATAGCATTTGCATAGCATTATAGCTGCATGGTGTCATCTCTTAGTATCGATGCCATCTCAACATTCTGTAATTATCATTTCATATGAAATAAATATATTAGCCTGCATTAGAGCACTGTCATTCTAGTTTAGCATTTAGCATTACAAGTCGTCACTCTTTGAGTACGAACAGCTGATGGTGATATTAGTTAAAAGAGTTGTAATCAATCTCAAGGTTATGAGCAGCAATATAAGGGAGTTCAGATTGCATGACACATGTTTACAAAAATATCAGTTTTCTATAGATGCTTATTGGATGGAATATATTTGCATTTTTGGAATCTTGATTTTGCACACCAAGTGTTTGCAGAAATGTCAAGCTTGCAGTAGTTGCATTTTTACATGAAGTTTTCAGTCATAACACAGTTTGGAAAATCAGTAGGACACTTGTATTGCATTTGAAATCATCCAGCATATTTGAATAAGTTATTAGAAGCTCCTTCACGCATTATAGCATCAATTACAAACAGAAAAATCGAACAAGGAACTTTTACCAGCAAATAGTACCTTGCAAGGAAAGTGTATGACGAAATTCCCAGAGTTCTGAAATCAGAAAATTTATATCAGTTTTGGCAAGGCTTCTTACATTGAATCACCATTGTAACCTCCAAGAAAAGAATATGAAACACTTCAGCTACTCAAGGGGGACGCCCATCCTTTTTGGAGAATATAAAATATTAATCAACACACTTTATTCCTCATCCTAGGCATTCATAAGGAACTTTGGCAAATATTTTAACTTCAATATATTTAATTCTTCACTTCAGGTGTCCAAGACAAGTCCCCTCTTTAAAACAACTTGAATTTGATCGCCTAGGCACAGGGTCCAAAAGGCAACATTGAAAAATGACTAAGTTATTAAAACTTAGCTCCAAAAAGAATGAAGAAGCCGACGCCCAAACTGAACTGCCTCACTGCCAAAACTAAAATGATGGATTGGAAATGACTGAGCTGCTACTAAGATGACACTTCCATAAATAGAACTTACCAAAAATAGCAAATTGCTATAAATAGTAAGTGTTTGCAAACTCCATTTGAACACAAATCAGACAACAACCATGACTTACTAAAAATAGTAAGTGTCTGGAAAGGTTAACAGAATTAGATGCATGTTACACCCCTCTAGAGATCTCTGAAAACCCAGAAAAACCCAGAAACCTTTTGTGCATGCAAAATACCAGATAGAGATGCATGTCATTTTCATGAAATGCATGTCACATCACACTGAAGCTCTCCAAAAACCCAGAAAGCTCCATAAAGCTCACTATCAAACTTCTGCATGCAAGCCTTCAAAAGCACAACTGAAACCTCCTACAAAATAGGAAACCCTAATTTCCACTTTTGACTAGCCTACGGGCCTCCAAAAATAGGCTATTAGTCACTGAAGAGTGTAGGGCTATATTGGGGACATTACAATGATTGAGAGAAAATTGTTACTTGACAAGTACTTGTATTTTACAATAGTGCATCAACTAACATCATTGGTTGAAAGGAATCTCCATACGAGTTTAGCCACCAAAGCTTTGTTGAAGAGGTCAATATTTTTTACTCCTAAACTCCCTTTGTGCAAATTGGAGTAAACCTTATTCCAATAGATTAGAGGATATTTTAATTGATCCCCTATACCTTTTCAAAGAAATCATTTCATAATTTTGGTCATTTTGGAATAAAATTTCTTGGGATTTGTCATCAAAGAGAAGTGGGAAATAGGAGCTACTTGGAGCATAGACTTGAGTAGCACTACTCCACTAGCAAAGGACAATCACCTTCCTTTCCATCCTTAAAAATTCCCTGAGATTTTATCCAAAATTGGAATCTAAAGTTGGCATTTATTGCTACTCGTGAAAAAAGGAAAATCCCAAATAGGATTTGGGAAGCTTCCTTTTCCAAAAGATTAACATCTTCTGAAGAAATCTTTTTCGGCCCAATTGAGATTCACAGAGAAGATTGTGGATTTTTCATGATTGAGTTTTTTCCTAGAAGCTTGTTCATAACTTACCATAATATCTTAGGTAGTCCTACCTTCTTGAATAAACAGAGGGATAAATAAAGTAGTGTCATCCACAAACTAGTGATGGGTGAGGGCCTCACCAAAGGTAGAAGCTTTCAAACCCTTAAGAATGCTCCTATCATTAAGAGAGCCAATATTTTACGCTCTAGGGTTTCAACCATAAGGATAAAATTGTAGTGGGAGATAGGTTTCCTAATTGAAAACTTATGGAAGAGGGAAATAAACCCTTTTCCAACCCATTCACTAAGAGAATCGGGCATACGAGTAACAACTTCTTACCCAATTCCTCCATTCCACCCTAAATTAAATTTCTAAAATACCCTATTCTAAAAATCTAGCTAAATCTATGATGAGCCTTAGCAATAGGTTGATAAGCATTCTTTTCCTTTTATTGGAATACAAAGAGTGTAGAAGATCATGTACTATAACAATGCCACTTGTTATTTGTCTCCCTTTCACAAAGCTTCCTTGTTCTTCAAAGATCAATGTAGGAAGAAGGTCCTTTAGTCTAGTCCCAATCACTTTGGAAATGACTTTGAGAACAGTATTATAGAGAGAGGTTTGAATTTTTTTGTTTACTACAGTCAAGTCTTTTTGAGAATGAGAGAAATGAAAGTGGAATTGAGAGCCTTTAGGACCAAGCAAGAACCCATAGATTCTTGCAATGTCCCCCAAAGGTTAGCACTCAACAAACCTGAAAACTTTCTAAAGAAGGTACGAAAACCATCATGTCTATGGGCTTTATCACCTTCCATGGAAAATAGAGCAGCCTTAACTTCTTCCTTAGTGTCATTTTCATGAAAGTTGCATTCTTGGATTCATCAACCATGAATGGGATGTGATCTAAAAAGAGATCTTGCTTATTCTCCCTATTTTCCTCCTCTTCCATGAACATATGTTCCCAATTGGAGACAAAGTCTTCATGGTATTAGGATATTTAGAAATTTGTCCATTAGCAACTTCAATTTTAGTAATATGTTTACTCTAGCTTCTCGTTCTGTAGGTTAGATGAAAAAACCAGTATTATGATCACCTTCTTGAACCATTTTATTCTTGATTTATATTTCCAAAAGATATTCTTAAACCTATAGATGTCAACCAATTGAACTACTAGGGTTCTTTCTTCTTCTCTTAGGATTGAAAGAACTCCTTTGAAAGAGAATCTCTTTAAATCTACGCAATTCTACTTTCAAGGAGAGTCTTTCTCTAAAACAAATTTCCAAAGGCTTGGGTATTTCACTCTTTTAGCTTGAGATTTAGAAATTTTAACTTTATATTGAAGATACATCTTGGTGCCATGTTTAGTACTGTGTGCAAGCCAATAATCAATAATAATCCTTTCCAAGTCAAGATGATACATACACAAATTTTCAAACTTGAAGGGTACTTTTCTAGGGAATTTATCCTAGTCTAAAACCAAGGAAATGGGACAGTGATTTGAACTAGCTTCTTGAAGCACCTCCAATATTAGAGCGACATCCTTATGAAGCTAGGATTTAGAGATCAAGAATCCACCAAGTATTTTTGCAATGAAGTCCTTGCCTTTTCTTCAATGGGTCCAAGTAAACCAACCTCAGTGGGATTTGATATCCCAAAGATCCGAGTCCTTGATAAAGGAGGTGAAGCTCTCATTCTCTTCCATGTTTTGAATGCCCCTTTCTTTTCTAAGGAGTCTACCCTAGCATTACAGTCCCCAACAATAATACATTGGGAGCCTTTTTCCATTCTCACAAAACCTTGTATTTGATTCCAACAATTATCCATGTCTTGCTTGCTTTGAGGCCCATAAACATTGATAATTAGAAAATTGACCTTTGAGGGAATAGATCTTACTCAACAAGCCATCTAGTAGTCTAACACAGATAACAATTGCTTCCATATCTTGATGATTCTAGATGACAACTACATTTTAAGATGATCCTTTGGCCTCTTTACTGACCAGTCCCAATCTTTCCATGGGTAAAACCATAGAGTGTATTATCTATGTCAAGTTTGATTTATTGCAACAAATTCAGATCCGGGTTATGCTTCTCCAAGAGTCTTCAAAACACCCACCTCTTGGAAGAGGAATTCAATCCCCTAATATTATAGGAGAAAATCTTCACAAGAGCTTTTTATCTCTAGGTGCTCACCAAGATGTCCTCTAGTTGTGATTGTTGGTTAGCTAAAACTTCAGCTAATGCCACAATTTGAAGAATGGCATGCATATTAGGATTACCTAGCTTATTCCTACCAAATTCTCCATTCTCTTTTTAGAGATTTCACAGTTTGACAATTTCCCACTTCCTTCTTGTTTTAGACTAGATCCTTCCAAGAGCTCTTGGTGCTTACTTGACTTGATCTATCCTTCTCCCATAGGGGGAAAGCTTTTCGATTGGATGTTTCCTTTATTTTCTTTTCTTGGACAGGATATCTCATGGTTTTCCCCTACGAAGGAAATTTTCTGGATCACCTTTGAATTCATACTCCACAATCATCTCTTCAGTTCCTCCAATATCTACCTTCTAAAATGATGTTTCTTTGACTATCTTACCCCCTCTTGGGTATTGTATTTCTTGTCCTATCTTGCAATACTCTTTGATTCAAATTCCTTTTCTTCAAGGTATTCTTCCCTTTTGGTTTGATGAACCCTTCTTCATCCTTTCCAAGTTCATGGTTTTCAATAAGGTGGTTACGTTTTTGATCAGCCAGCCATTCTTTGATTAGATGTCCATATTTGTGACATCTTCTACATCTGAAAGGTGGGCTCTCATAGTTTAGTCTTTGGATCCACACAAATTCACCTGCTTGTAGGGTGAGATTTTTTCGGAGGGGAGAAACAAGATCTAGCTCCATGCAAAGCCTAGCATAGACTAAGTGGCCTTTGCCATGAAGACGTTTGGAAAGGTCAATTGGCACTCCCAAAGATTGGAAATATCCATTTCTGCTATTACTGCATCAATTTCCTTATCCTGCAAGGATGAGCCTAATCTGGCTACCATATCTTTGAAAGAATCACTAGGAGGTGCAGAAGAACCCCCCTGAGCTTGGTCCATAGAGGGGAAACACAGTTAATGGATGGATTCTAAGACACAAGAAGAACAAAAGAGAGCCCAATCAGAACAAGCTAGCATGAAAACTTCGCAGAGCTCATTCTCTATATTTTCATTTGCCACGGGTTTATCCTTTCTTCATTAGGGTTCTCAGAAATAAGGATGTAGTTTTAAGTTAGCTTATCCCTCTACGTTTTGTTCTTGTATGGATATCAATGAGATATAATAAATTCATATACTATTTTATGTTTACTTCCATGATGACTGTCACAACTCGATTAGCTCAAACCACAACTGTGCCATCAGATTACGGTGGAAGGCCTTCCAAGTTAAATTATGGTTAAACTTTAATTGAATATGTTAGTACAAGCTTTTAGCTAGCATGAAATTGATTTTATGGTAATGTAGCAAGCATGAGGAAATATGAATTATTTTTGAACAAATAGCTAAGCGTTTTGTACAATATCATTTTCTGTTACCTGTAGTTGAGTTACTCCTCTAATATAATATTGAACACTACTGTTTATTTTCTGTACTGTTTATCGATTTTAACAAGATATTTGAATTTCTTATTTTGCAGAAGTTTATGCTGATCCCAGCCATTCTACCTTTGATGCATTAAAGTTTGTTTCTGGAGTTTCAACTACTTTCACTCCATTGGTATGTATTCACACTTGATCAAAAACATGCACTAGTTAGAATGGAAATAAAATTTCTATGATATCAATATATGAGTATCATGTCAATATTGCAGGAAAGTGAGTCATAAAAAATTTCCGGCTGTTTTGAATGCATTGCCAGTTGTTAAGTGAGATCAGTTTGAAAATTGGATCCTTAATCAATTGGCCTTTTCGCTATAGCCAATGGATTGCAACTTGTTAGAACATCATTTTAACTATTAGCATATATAATTGAGAAAAGTTTTGAATCTTCAATCGAAGCTGCTTAAGTGTTTCAGGCTGGCATGAAAATAATCGAGTCATATCTTCAAGGATACAGGCAAGACTGGAGGCTATCATTCCAAAAGGAAACAGTGAATAGAGGCGGCTGGTAACTTTTTTGTTTTGAAGAACTTATTTTCAATTCACAAATGAAATGTTACTGGTTCTGTATATGTTTAGAAGCCCTTTTTCTCAAAATACAAAGTTGATTAATGGATTCCATGTTGTTGTGTGCTGCAATATTTATGAGATTGCTATGATCGAGTGGAATTTAAGGTCTATTTTTAGTATACAGTTATAAGTTTTTATTTCCCACTTATAGAACCCTCTGAAACTATTACCTACAGATGTTTTCTTGTGGAATTTATCATTTATTTATTCTTAGCATGAATAAATATTAAAGGGAATCCAAAGGCTCATTTTGAAGTGCTTAAGTCCATAAAGATAATCTGTTTGTTGAATCCTACAGTCATACAGAATCTTGTGGCTTTCAAAGTATTAAAGAAGAGTTGAAACTTTATATTGAGTCTTCTTCAAGATATAATATGGCCCTACATGATATTTTTTACTCAATCAGTTGTATTTGTGAGAAGTTAAGCTTATATGTTTGTATTAAATAGAAGATCAATCAAATTATAATCTTTTGTTGAATAACATACTGATTACATTGTCTCATTGTTTCAGATTGATGGTTGATTTAAACAATGTTATGGATAGTTTATGTGACATTTAATGATTTACAGGCAACAAGGAGGCATACTTGTTGCAGGGCCTGGTGAAAACAATATTGTGTACTTACACAAGGTAAGCCTCTCTTTTTCAGTCACAAATAGAAACAAAGTCATGCTCCTCTTTTTCCTCCACAATGAAAAAGAAGATTTTTTTTCTTTTAGTTATCTAAAGGTTGGATAAATATATTTATTGTATAGTAAACCAGTTTTTAGCTGTCTAAAAATTTTAGTCTCAAGCACTTTGGGAAAAATTAGTTATAAAAATTTGGATGTATATTGTAAAGTGATCCAGTTTTGAAAGGTGCTTGGTGATTTGATTCCGAGTTGGTTTTTCATATAATAAGCTCCTAGATGGTGATAAGAATATGACTGTTTATATATTTCCTCATTTTAAAGTATATGTTTTTAAGAAACCTCTCTTTGCAAGATGCCAATGCTAATAAATATAATGTAAAAGAACAGAAATAACGAGCATATGCTACCTTCAGCTTCTAAAGCTTTGTTTGGATTAAGGTCAACATAGGGAAAGCTCAACACTGTTGTTGTAAGGCCTTTGGAATAGAATGATGAGCTCACAGAGTTGTTGCTGAAACATGTTAACTTTTTTTTTTCCTTTTTTTTAACTCTTTCTTTTTCTTGATGGCTCTTTGTGTTATGAGCTTGAAATAGTGAAGGTGATAAACACAAAATAAAGAGTGGAGTATAAGCTCTTTTTAAAACAAGTGTGATCTAGGACAAGTACAATGCTTATGGAGGTGACATTAGCATTAGCAAGTAATGTATAACTAAAGAGAAACAATAGAGAAAAAGAGCACATGTAAAGGAAGAAATTTGCTATAAGAGAAGTGCAAAAAAGTAGATGATTCAATAATGTAATGTCCCTGTGCGTGGCTGGGTGCGTCCCAAAGGCCACACGTCCGACGAGCTTGCATAAGACCCCAAATTCTCTAGTGGTGGCTTTGGTGGTGAAAGATTCCTCCCTAGTCACCCTTAACACCTTGACCTCACTACTAGGCCGGTCTTTTGGTGTAGTGGTTGGACCTTTGTGGTATCAGAGCCGAGGTCTCGAGGTCAAGACCCACGGAGTGTGGTGGGCTATAATGTCCCCGTGCACGGCTGGGTGCGTCCCAGCGGCCACATGTAAGATTCCTCGATCAAAGGCCCAACCACTACACCAAAAGACCGGCCTAGTAGTGAGGGCAGCTACCCAGGGTGTTAAGGGTGACAACTAGAGAGGAATCTTTCACCATCGAAGCCACCACCGAAGAATATGGGGTCTTACGCAAGCCCGTCGGACATGTGGCCGCTGGGATGCACCTAGCCGCCATGTGTCCACATTATAGCCCACCGTGCTCCATGGGTCTCAACCTCGAGACCTCGGCTCTGATACCACAAAGGCCCAACCACTACACCAAAAGACCGTCCCAGTAGTGAGGGTGGCTACCCAGGGTGTTAAGGGTGACGACTAGGGAGAAATATTTCACCACCGAAGCCACCACTAGAGAATTTGGGGTCTTACACAAGCCCATTGGACATGTGGCCATCGGAATGCACCCAGTCGTGCACAAGGACATTACACTTAACATGTTTAATAAAAGATGGGTTGGAGTCTCCATGTGTGTACTTAGACTAAAGAGATCAGAAACAATTGACAATCTATTTTTTGAATGGTCATATGCTATACAAATATGGAAATGAAATAGTGTTTGGTTTGACATTGGCTGCCCAGGAAATTGAAATGGTAAGTAGGTGTTAACAAGTGAAAGACTATACCCAATTTAAGAAAACAATATCACTTCTTTGGTCTCTGATACCATTTCATGTCCATTGGGGACTTTGGTTTGAAAGAGAACATATAATATTCAGAAAAGATCCAAGGCCTCTTGAATATTCTTTGAAACTACGGTTTAGTGTGAAGAAAATAGCTAACATGTGCTTATATGATATCAATGAAAATGTAACATGTGCAAAGGAAGACACATTTCTCCAAACATGGCATTCCCATACAACTAGAGAATTTGAAATCACTGTACAGTACACATTTCGAGGTGGCAACACTCATGGCTATCTCAAGGCAAAAATTTGGATATAATTAATTAAAAGAGAATCAAGAGCCAAAAATATTAGTAGAAATCATAATAGAGATGTATTACCTGTGTATGCAATTGATTTAGGGAAATATTTTTTTTCAAAAATGGTGCGGTGGCTATAACATGACAAGATTAAGTTGAGTGACTCGTCAAACAAGCCATGATAAAACAAATTCAAAACTAACCCTACAACTTCATGTTGATAGAACTAAATCAGTGGTAATCTCTTGGATATTTCAGAATCTTGTCTAATTAGATCAAGGATTAATTCCAAGTATATTATCTATTAATCTCATGTACACATCAAAACATGGCAACCAAGTGGCTGATACATTAGGAAACACAGGGGAATAACAGAAAAATGGGTGCATTTATTGGAGTGAGCAACAAATTTATTGACACTTTGTCATTTCATGCCACATCAGAAAGTTATTAGACAGGGATCTCTAGATACTAATGAAAAATATCCAAGTATGTCCAGCCCAAGTTAACAGCCAAGGTCTAAAAGGACAAGGGATTTGATTTTATCCAGTCATGTCTTTTGGAAACATCTCAAAGCTCACATGAATTGAGTCATAAGATGTAGTGGCACAAGGAGTGTTTGGTTTTCCATTAAATGCTCTTACTGAGCTCAACAATTTGTATACATCGGCCCTATTCATTTAACTTATGCTACACCATGAAAAGTAGATGGTAGTGAAGAGGATCACCACTGCCATTGCTTAACTGCTGTAGTAGCAAGGTTACATGTGCTGCAAGGAATTTATATTGTAGTTCCTGAAAATTACTGCCATGATTCAACAGAATGATTGATACCCAGTTCGGGAGCTTCCATAATGCCACTTCTATTTACAACCAAGCACTTAATATAGAACGTTAATTGGAGAATATTGTTTCTTCTATTTATTGGCAAGGCCTATTTTGCCAATGAATTTTTAATCATGGTTCTAAACATTTTTTTTATTTTGTTTTTTGGCTTGTTGGGAATAGATTTATCTTTAGTATATTGTATTTTAAGTTTTTATTCTAAAAATAGTTCATTATAGAAATTTTGAGTATGCAATATTCTAGTGTGTTCAACTGCAAATCAATAAACTGAACAAAGCACACTTGATTAATTTTTTTCTGTGTTCTTCAAGTAACTTTTCATAAAATTTACTTTTATCTTTAGATTAGCTGATATGATGATTTCTTGTACAGGATAGAGAAGCAGGAGATGATCCAGACATTCAAGATGTTATAAAAGCATGTTGTACTTCTTGACAGCTTTCCTTTAAATATACATGGGAAATGTATTAGTTGTATATGATAACGCTGATGAGGATTTTGCAAAATACTTTTGTTGGCATGACAAGTCAGCTCTCTCTCTCTCTCTCTCTCTCTCTCTCACACACACACACACACACACACACACACACAGAGCCTCCCCTCCTGCCACCCGCTAAATCCCCCACTCTCCCCCAACTCCTCCAGCCCTCTGCCCCTCCTCACTCTCTATCACTAACATGTGCACACACACATAATAGCCATTGAATACACCATCTGTTGATGTGATGATGCATAAATTACAAGGTGACTTGTGTAATTTATCTGCTGATTTTGCATTGTATATCAAATAAATTTGGATGGAACAATTTTATTTTATGAAGTTAATTTTTATTACATGGCAACACATAATAATACTTACAACTGTCAATTGTAAAAACAATTATCACATGCCTTAGGCTTGAAGAATGCAACTGTAGTTCTTTGCTTTTATGTCTAAGCTATTCCCAAGTATTTGGTGAATTTGAGGTATACCACACTTTTATTTCCAATACATTTTCCAAGCATTTCCAAAATGTAACTTGTCACTGGGTTTTACGGACTGGATTACGCCTCATGTTTATTATCAAATTTAATTGAAAAATGAATTTCGTACACCGTGCACTGCACCTACACAACAATATAGAAAGGAAATAATAAAGAAGCATTCTAATTGAAAACTTGAATACTTGGGTGAGATTTGGATCTTGGTTATCAATAATTTGTGTTAATCCTTGATAAATGCTATATAATGTTCAACATCACACTCTCTTTCAAGACGTTAAACTAGAACTCCAAAACAACTTTGCAATATCCACTCTGCCTAATATCATGGATCATCTGATACCGAGGACAGATCTATGTTTGACTTAACACACACCATATAACTGAAAATTTTCAATTATGGTTGTGCTAACATTGTGTTTGAATCAAGTTCATTTACTAACCACCTCTAAGCTAGCTCATAAGCACTATGCTCTCTACACCCAATAGTTAAAGAGAGGGCATTATTGGAAACTGAGCAAGGTGCTTTCTCATAATCTTGGAGTAGTGCATCTTATTGCATGGTCCCATGGGGGGGCTTGGGCTTCTATTTTCATGGAGCAGGAGGTCCCATGGGAAAAAAAAGTTGTGCTATGGGATTAATTGGAATCTTTTCCAGAAAAATAGGAGCCCCTACCTTTTAGGAATGAATATTTCAGCTGGTGAAATTGGGGTGGGGCTAGAAATTGCCCCTACAACTGAGGAGTTTTTTATGCCACTTGTCTCTTGTCTAAAATTTTAAATTCTTATTAGAGAATAAAAATGAGAGAATTTTCATTTATTTATTTATTTTTATCAAAGCACTACAGTTCATTCCTTAAATTTTGGAGCTTAAAATTTTAAGCAGAATTGCAAGATTAAATCCATGGGACCAAGAACTTTAAAATATTCCTAGAAAAGCTAAGCAACATACATTGAGATTTTTAAGGAAGCCCCCCTCCATGGGACCTTACCCTTAGATTTATAAATGCAAATACTTATGCCAAATTTGATGTCCTTAAGCCAACAAAAAATTGTAAGAGAATATCTTGATGTATGATATCAATTGTGACAAGTTTCATAATTGTAAGGAAACATAGAAATAAAGGTAATAATTAAAATCTACATTAAAGTTTGTAAATCTTCCTCTACTTTTAATAGAGGAAAGAATTAAACAATGATGTGTTAAAAATGTGACCATCAAAAACTATATTTCTACTCTATTCCTAATGTTGTATTTCTTCCCCTAGGTCAACTGAAGAAGCTTCAATTAATGCATTCAACATGACATCACATTCTCCTCACAAGAGTGAGCCTTAACATTCTCCATCATTTCGATTGCATGTCTCTTTGCTAATTTGCACTTAAAAAGGCATTCATGGTAGTTAAAACCTTACAATCCCAATAGTCTAAGGCGGCCTTTGATGTCTCTTATCATTTAATTTAATATTTTTGGTGATGACGATCTTGATCTTTTTTCATGAGTTTGAAATGCATATGCCTACTTTTTTAACATCTCATCTTGTGAAGGGCATAACATCTCTTCTCCTTTTGGGAGACTTATCATCTTTGACGATTTCCAATTTTATTGAAAATTTGGTTGAATTCTATGTACTTTAGTTAAGGTGTATATCCTATCCCCTTCTAGATTCGAATTTGTACCATGCACTCATATATATGCACACATGCCATTCAAACGAACACAAGAAGATGCCCACAACCATCAACCTACTTACACTCACAAACACACATTTATATTCTATTTCTTTGGTCCTTTCCTAAACATTCTTAAAGGATTGTGCAAGTCTTGTTCTTTGACTCCAATATAACTAGGAAGGATACCGCTGAATTTTGACTTTTAAACGTTATTTTATTATTCGCCGATAGGCTATATATTGTGGGCACAACCCACCAGAATTGTCTCACCCCAAAAAATCTCGTTGATCTCCAAATCAAATTGAACTTCAGCAACCCTCAAACTCCCATATTTTCCGATCTACTTTTGTTTACAGTGAATAGATTGAAGAAACAATTGAAGGGAGATAGGTTTTGGTTCATCTCATTTTAAAAACATTATGTCGTGGTAGTTGTTATCAAACAGATTGCACTTGAATGCTTGAATGGCTAAATTCAGCAATCTGTTGAAACATGAGAACTAGCTTTAGGCTATGGGTATTCCTATGGCGAAGATAGACCTCCAGATTCTAGGTTGGTTCCTATATGATGATTAATTAGGTACTTGAATGATTCATTTTGAGAAAAGGGTAAGAAGGATTGAACTGAATGCATGAACTAAAATTAAACTTTGGTGATACACCTAAATGATGGTAAACTTGCAAAATGATTCACAACTTATACCCTCAGGAAAATTTGTTAACACAGTCCAATTTGAGCACTTTGAACACATTAATAATTCATTAAAAGGCTGTATGTATTATTTCCCTATTTAGGAAAACTAAGTTTTCACAAATTAGAGGAAAAAGTAAACAACTTTTGAGCACAATTAACAACCTATGACAAACTACAATTGTATATATGCATGCATAAACAAGACTGAAATTTGAAGGTTTCGAAAATGAAACTCATCAAAATTGCATCAAATTATTTAAACCATACAAAACATCTGAAATTGGAAAGGTGAACTCTATTTCAATTAATATCATGAAGGAAAACCATTGCAGAAATGATAACTTATGTAACCTGTAAATCTGTAAAATTGTATTAAATCTAAAATGCTAAGGTACAAGATAGTCCTCTTTGCAAAATGCAAAGGCTGAAGAACAAGAACTAGAGGAAAAAGACTAACTTTTTCCAATATATACAAAAGGCATGCACAAAACAGCCAATAATAGAACTGAATGAGAACTAAAGTGAAAACATCTCCAATGTGAAATCCGAGCATAAGAGAAAACCCTGATAAAAATAACTCAAACTCATGCAAAAATAAGTGAACTTGGGCTCAAACTAGCCGTCAACTCATAACTAATCCATGGAGCACTCAAATTGAACTGAAAATCCCTCAAAAAGTGGGCTCAAGCATGCGAAAACCATTTCGTTTTTATCAACTTTCCCATGAGAATTGGAGGTCTATCTCTAAAATGTGCATGATGATAAGGCATCAAAGACTAAAGCAAATAGGACTTGTGAAATGATGAACTCCAGATAACAACGAATGACTTGAGTTCCACCTGCATGTTTTCATGATTCTGGAAAAGGACTGTGATTAAATATTAAACATAACTGAAGTATGATTATTTTAATATTTAATGTGTATGGCTCCTTATTTTAAAAACATTTTAAATATTAATGTAATTATACATTAACATTTAATCACAATGACAATTTGAGTAGAATCATGTAAACATGCATGAGTTCATTATTATTTCTAAAAAGAAATAATGACTTAAATTATCTTTAAGTCTACCCTTAACATACACGGGCTCCATGCACATTTAGGTCTTTTGACTTTAAAGGTCATAGACCATAGGCGATAAAATGAAATGATTTTATAAAAAATCAACTAAAAAATGCCACCATAATTTGAATTAGGGCTTCAAGTCAAAACAATTGAACCCTAATCATTTCCCCATTCACATTTTGCATTTTGGAGAAGAAAAACAGCGCCGCCATGAGAGGATGATAGAAGCTTGAAAGCCCACCATTTATTGTTGCCTCTATCGATTTTCCATGAAGATCCTAAGGAAAAATGCGTGGTAAGTCTTTTTTCCACAGATCTGAGCACTCTTGTCCATCTTTGAGGCATTTTATTGTATTCTCAGGTCGTGGCTTTAACCATTTTGATGTATATTTTCTTGTCTTTTGCTTGGCTCTTTCACTTTTGTTGTTATTTGACATTGCTAACCTAATGGGGATGCCATTGGAAGACCTTGACTTGCACATTAAAAATACATGCTATGAAAGGATTTTGGAAGATTACTCTATAGCAACACTGGTAAGTCTGATCTTCTCCATTTTGAAAGTATTTTCAGGGTTTTTCTGGCCGCACCCTCCATTATTCTCTGATGGATTTTTATCTTTTGTGTTTTCTGTTGATATCTTATGACTATGCGCTGCCATGGACGCCTCTTTACATTTGCAAACTGAAGGGACTCCTTTGTAACTTCATGATTTCCCATTCTCAAACCGCAATACACCATTTTTTGAATCTAGGTATTTTATTTCCTAATTGGCACAAACAAAAACCCTCTATGCTTTGTATTTTCAGTGATTTTCCTTATGCTTAATTGATTTTCATGGTTATGAGTAAATCTCAAAACCCCAGGGTATTTTCTCCTTCTGTGGGCTTTTATCATGAGTTAAAAGCACTAGTACAGGCAGCGGGCCATGCTTTTCTTGATCTGGGTATTTGAAATTATGAAAGTATCACCTTTCACCTTTTCTTGGGTCCGACCCACAGCAATATCTATACATTTTTTTTGTATTTCTAACAAGACCCACTTATGGGTAAATTGTAACAACCACAAGTCTATATTTTTCTCACTAAAACCCCATCTGGGTATTGTAAAATGCTCCCTCTAGGCCGTGGGCCTTGCATGCTCAATATGGATAACTCATGCCTGTGTACTCTCATAGTGCCATAGTAGTTTTTGTTATGCTTTACCTGTATCGTATATTAATCCACTGCATTTTTCCTTTATGATATATGGTAACCTATGAGTATGTTCATTGTGGATGCACTGTTAGATTATAATGTAGTTGTCTTTATTGTTCAATGAATGTGATTATGGAAATTTCAAGAAATTTGAATCTTATATGAGCATAAACTTCCATGCCTCCTTAGCACAATCACTTGATGTTTGATAAGACTGTGAATACAAGGTGATTATTTCCTGTTATAAAACCCTTGCTCCTTATTGGATGCATTATCAACACACCTCTAACTTCCATGACTGCCATTGTCATTTGAAAATTCACAGACTATCATGAACCTTCCCTTAGACAAGCCAGTTTTGAAACATGTATGAAAAAACTCTGAGAATTGCTCTATGACTTTAGAATCTATTGCTCATACTTGTTGCAGATTTCCTGTATGAATGATGTGACTGAGTCTTGATGCTTAATTAGATATGATTCCTTCTTAAAACTTTCCAAGAAGCTTACCATATACAGATTATGCTTTCTATTGATGGCAGTAATACCCCTTCATAATGCACCATTGACACAGTTATGTATATGAAGTCATAATACAATATTATCCCTTAAGACTTGAATGGTGAATGATGATTTTGCTGTTATATGACTTTCTCAAGCTCAGTCCTAAATTGAATAAGTTCTAATCCAGTTTATCATATAATTGCAACTTCTCTATACAACAGTCCTACCTGATGACTATTATAAATATTTGATGACTTTCATGTATGAATATTGAATGAGAGGATGTTTTCCTGATATGTCGAGCTCAACCCTTGTGGGAGCCCATTTTGCCCCACATATCTAATAAAAATGAACACGAACATAATGAACCTGTTCCTGCACATTTAAACAAACAAGTTAGCAAAAATAATTGAAACTGAAAACTTCCATTGAACTTCGCGCTCCTTTAATATCAGTGTTTTTATGACTTAATCATCTAGTGAATGCTTGATTGGATATATATTACATTCCAGTTGGTAGTGTAGGCATGAAGTAGGATGTGATTTATCATTGCTCTAACACCATCCTTTACAATCTTGCAGATGCATGGAGTGTGGAATCGAAACAACCTCAAGGCATTGGAGACAACAATCTTGAAGACATCGAGTAAAAATGATTCATCATTACATGCAATGATGAATCATTCCCCTCCTTCATGTTTATATTATCTTCAGTAGTGTAGTATACATCCTACTTTGTATTCATAATTTGATTAAGAAAATCAAATTAAGATACTCCCACGGCTTGTGTGGGACTTTGGTTTTTACAATATGAATAAAACAACATTTCTTATGCAAACTTATGGGTTCTTCTATTACAAACATTTGCATAATCACACTAGAAATTTGCAAGTAATCAGATTCTGGAATAGAAGGAATACTTTAGCATAAATTTTGTACCTTTTAATGAGGAATGCAAGTCAGCTCTACCTGTTTTGAGTTGTAGATAGAAATAGGTAATAGTAGGGTTTCGTAAATTTTTCCTGCAAACTCTGCCCATTTTTTCTCATCAGTATCATTAACAGCATGACACAATTTGTGCAAAATCTTGAGGTAAATCACTTGTCGTAGTTTCAATGAATTTTACTTTTTTTGGAATTTGTACGTGATCGTAACAATAAAACAATTATGCGAGTTATTTGTTAAATGAAGGGAAAGTTGTCTCACACTAAAAAAAGCAACTTTCAAGCAATTGAAACTCCTTGCCCTAGGCCTGAAAACAAACTTTCAACTGCAGGTTGTTTACTTTCAACTAAACTATTTAAGTGTGACCCTTCAAAACAAATTGAAGATTTTGCTTAAGATTTGTTCTTTTGCAGGAGTAGAATCTGAAAGAGTAGTCCAAATATATGTTCTATTTCATAAAGGTTGAAACTTTTAGAAACTTTTATTTCCATACACATCTCTTTTGGTGAACCACAATGGCATTATACACTTGCCCCTGATTTAGTCAAATTTGTAGACACAAATGGTTGCACACACTAATGCAACAATTTTAGCAACATACAAAAGTCTGCTTCCTTCAGCACCACAGTTTGAGAGGGTTGATTAGAATAGAGGAGGCTCTAGTTATAGTGGGCAAAAATTTCTCAATCTTTGGCTATTTGGACTCCATTGGACAAGAAAAACACCCTGCTGACATGATTAGATCCATTGCCTACCAAAAATAAAAAGGAACTATTATCTAAGTAGATCAAATGGGAGAGGAAGTGTGTAAAGGGGAGAAGACATGTGCCATATATACATGATAATGACAATAGAGAATCACAAATCCCATATGCAAAGAAGTGTGTGGGTGACCAAAACTACATACTCCACAATCCTAAGGGATGAACCTCTAAATCCACACCTTAGGAACAAGTCAATCTAGAAACTAATACAAACCCATGAATAGACTTTGGATAGTTAAGGACCAATCAACAAGAGTGGGATGACTCTTCTACTCTTTGAGCTCCACATAACTTAGGAAGGTGTTCCTAGAGGACTTTGCAGGATTTGCAAATACAAAGTGTCACATGGCTTAACCAATCCCTATGCATGAATACTCTTTAAATAGGTTGTCATTCTATGTCCCATACTAGTATACCAATCCTTTGGACCATATATCTCTCAATAAAGTAGATTATCAATAGGACAGGGTACAACTTCAGATTCACAAACTAGTTAATAATCCCCATGTGTAAAATGTGCATGATTCAACATTCCACCAATAACTTGGAAATTTTCATAACTCTCTAAAGACATCTCACAGATGCAAGCTCACAAAGGATAGAAACATGGTAAATGATTTGTCATTGCAAAGAATGGTCAATTGAGTGGGAAAAGGATCAATTTCTTGATCTATTGGGTAGCCGAGTCAAATCCAAAGTAATTAGAAAACATTGTATGCAAATTTAAACAGAGAACAAGAAAATTGTATAAGGAACCATACCAACTTTTCTGGATTTTCCTTTAGACAAAAGATTCAAAGACTCAAGAACTTTACGTGCATCTGAATATACTTTTCAATCCAAGAATGATTGAGTAACTCTTGATGATATTTATGGAAATATTATATGTTTGTACTTGGCAAAATACTCACCAAAATATACCATTGAACCAACAAATGTGGCCCCATAAGTTTTTCGAGAAGATTATGTTTGTAAACATCTTCTCAACTTTACAAAAAATGAAACTCATTATAGAAGGAGATGAGTAGGGAAAACTTTAAGAAATCTTCCCCTCGGCGAAGGTGTAAAATCTTGGCAAATCTTGTATACTTCCCCATAAAATATTAATTTTAGTAGTGATTTTTTTTCGTTTTTCGGGAAAAAAGAAAATCTCAATTGGAAAATCTTTTCTAATTGGTAGAAGTCTGTGGAAAATCCTGGCGAATTGTAATTTTTTTTAAACTGATAAAATATTTTCATTGGTGATTAAAATCTATTTTCAAACCTAGAAAAAATTTCCATTGGCGAATTAAACATATTTTCAAAACAGAAAAAATAATTTTGTTGGCGATTAAAACTTTTTTTCAAACCAAAAAAATATATCCATTGGCGAATTAAACCTATTTTCAAATGCATAAGAAAAAACATTGGTGAATCAATATAACCACGACCGTTCGATGAATTTTTGATGGACGACTGTAGTTGCATTCCGGAAGTAAATCTCTGAAGCACTAGATTTTTGAATTGAAACCTTGGAATAACACTAGAATCGTTAGATTTTCAGAAATAAATGGTTGAGATTTTATTAATTATTTAGGTCTGTCGGTCATCGTGCTCTTGTTTACCATTTAATATTGCCTAAGTCAGACCAAAATATTTTATGACAAAGCCTTAAATCTTAAGTCTTTAATCCTGAGGATCGAGTCTCATCAACCTAGCAATGTCCCAATTTTAAATTATGCACATGCATAAAGTTTGTTTTAAAAGGACCTTTCGATGAATTTTCAATGGACGACTATAATTGCATTCCAGAAGTAAATCCTTGAAGCGCTAGACTTGCAAATTGAAACCTCTGGAATAACACTAGAAACGTTAGATTTTCATAAATCAATGGTTGAGATTTTATTAATTATTTAGGTTTGTTGGTCATTGTGCTCTTGTTTACGATTTAATATTGCCTAAGTCAGACCAAAATATTTTATGAAAAAGCCTTAAATCTTAAGTCTTTAATCCTAAGGGTTGATTCTTGTCAACTTATTGATGTCCCCATTTTAAATTATGCACATGCATAAAGTTTGTTTTAAAAAAGGGACTATTCAATGAATTTTCGATGGATGGCTATAGTTGCATTTCAGAAGTAAATCCTTGAAGCACTAGACTTGTGAATTGAAACCTCCAGAATAACACTAGAACCGTTAGATTTTCAGAAATCAATGGTTAAGATTTTATTAATTATTTAGGTATGTCGGTCATCGTGCTCTTGTTTACCCTTTAATATTTCCTAATTCAGACCAAAATATTTTATGACAAAGCCTTAAATCTTAAGTCTTTAATCCTGAGGGTCGAGTCTCATCAACCTAGCGATGTCCTCATTTTAAATTATGCACATGCATAAAGTTTGTTTTAAAAGAGGGACCATTCGATGAATTTTTGATGGATGACTATAGTTGCATTGCGGAAGTAAATCCTTGAAGCACTAGACTTGTGAATTGAAACCTCTGGAATAACACTAGAACCGTTAGATTTTCATAAATCAATGGTTGAAATTTTATTAATTATTTAGGTATGTCAGTCATCGTGCTCTTGTTTATCGTTTAATATTGCCTAAGTCAGACCAAAATATTTTATGACAAAGCCTTAAATCTTAAGTCTTTAATCTTGATGGTCGAGTCTCATCAACCTAGCAATGTCCCCATTTTAAAAATAACTTTATTTGCATGTGCACTATGCAACCATCTTGTCATCTATCACGGGCACACCTTTTAAGCACTTGTTTTTAAGGATTCAAGTGTTGAAATAAATGTTAATTGTCACATCAGTGATAGTGGTGAATTTAAAAATAATAAGTGGTGTCATACTCATTGTGTCCGTGCTAACTTCTATATATACTTCACCAACTTGATGTTCTTCATATCATTTATAATATATTTGGTTTTGATTTATTTCTTCTCTATTCTCAATTTAACTGAGATATTATGGAGTCTTCATGGCGTGTCATGCTACCCAAATGTTTTTGGGAGAAAGAAGCGATGATGCATACGACAGACGAAAGTTGGGTAGGGTTTTTACAATTCCTTGTGTGCAAGTTGAGGATGTTATAAGAATACTTGTGGGTAGGGAATGGCTTCAGAACAACCCTCGTGCTCTATATTCTAAGGTAGCTTCGAATTTCTCATCCAATTGCATGGACATTTTGCTCGATAAAGATTTGGTGAAGATGCTAGCAATATGTTATTTGTAGCCTTTCATTTACTCTATTTCTTCGTTGGAGTTGGCGCTGGAGCATTACAATTTTGAAAGTGGGTTAGTGCCTATTGGTGGAATCTTCAGGAAAGTGGAATTGCATGCTTCTACAGTGTAGGCTCTTGCCCTAGTTAATATGAGATGGGGTATGCTATGTGATACCAAAACTGAATCATTAAAGAGTCTGGAGTTTTGGAGGAAGGTTTTGGGTGATTCACCTTTCTTCTCTATTGTTATTTTGTTAAATTCAATTCACGTTCTACTCAAACACCTAGTTGAAGGCCTTAGCTAATGTTACAAAAAAAATTATTAATGAATTGTGTGATGTGTTATGTGTCTATATTTTATTGTACAACATAACAATTCTTGTAATATGTATTTTGTGAATGAGTTTTTTCCAAAGTTAGTGGCTTTTTTCCTTTTGGTCACGCTGGTTATGTACTAACTACTATGCACTTCAGTGTTTAGCAATAGCTACTTAAATTAAAATACTTTTCGTGGCTCCATTTGTGTAAATCCTTTTTGCTTTGGTCAATATAAAAATTTTAAATGTGGCTTTTAAAACTAATAGTAATTATCAACATATAGTTCTAATCATAAGTGAGCGAAATTTATTGTGACTTATTAGTGAACATAGATAAATTTATAATGATTAAGGTAAAACGAGACATTTAATTCTCTCTTTTCAATGTGTCGAATTACTCTACCTTTCATTTATTCTATTGAAATTCTCAATTTGGTTGTGGTACTGCAAGCGGCGGCACGGATTAATGCCATATGACTAGCCAGAGTGATTGATTGGATAGCTTTATATTGAAAACTACACAATGTACTATAGAATCGTAGATGATGATTTCAATAATCCAGTGATTTAGTGAAACAATATTTGTAATGATTTCATATCGTTTGCGTGGCACTGGCGATTTTGACAATTGATAGCTTGTTAGCTTGAGGTACAATTTGCATGTAGCCAGCTGTCAAAGTCCAGACGCCAAGCAAATTAAACATTTAAATTGTAAATGTTAGGCTTAAGTTACACAAACCAATTAAGTTGGATTTTTGGTTTGCGCAAATTGCAATTATGACTATACCCAACCTCACACGTGACATGTGTGAAGTGTACAAGGGACTAGACTGGTAGTGGCACTATTGGCGGCACTTTTGGCCCATAAATAAGGATAGTGAGCACAACTGAAATCATTCATTGAATTGTCATAAGGGTTTTCATTTTGTAGGGTTAATAACTTAATAAGGATTCAAGAAGAAGATGATGCGGTATTATTGGGAATACTCTAAATTATCCTACCTCCAGTTATGTAGTTACAGAGTAAAAGACCAATTTCCTTCAAGTTCAGAATGGGTGGAATTGGAAAGAAGTTGATTTCGTTCACCTGACTTCTCAGACAGGTTTTGAACCAAGATGAGGAACTCTGATGGAGATAAGTGTTATCCTAGTGCATGGAAGCTGCAAGTAGAAGATGGGAGCAGTTTTACTACCCCTCATCGTATGCATGATTCTGATTCTCAAAGGGGATAAGTACATTTTGTATCTTCACAACTCCCATTTCCCCAACATGGTTGGTCGGGCAAGCCCCTTGCACTTATTTTTAGACACCATGGCCTACCAGGAAAGGCCCATGCATTTATTTTCAATGCTCATCTTCTACATGTGAGCAATTCTACAACCCCTCATCTTCTACATGAGTCTGATTCTGAAAGGGGCTAAGTATATTTTGTATCTTCACAGCTCCCATTTCCCCAATTTGATTGGCCCCCCTTCCCATGCATTTATTTTCAGAGCCCATGGCTGACCTGACAAGTCTCATGAGTTTATTTTTAGAGCTCATGGTTGACCTGGAAAATCCCATTTACTTTCAGACAAACATGTATCACATTTACATTTTCACCAGTGGTCCAACATAAGCTCGGCGCTTGCACTTACATTTGTATTTGTACTATGTAATAATGTGACATTGTAATTCAGTTGTAATAAAATAAATGATTGTGCTATTAATGTGACATTGTAATTCATTTTATTAAGTCCTTTGCAAGTTAAGTGCTATTAATGGTTGAGCTATTAATGTGACATTGTAATTCATTTTATTAAGGCCTTTGCAACATTAAGTTACCAACCCCTTGGCCTTGATGTCAATTCTAGCACATTAAAGTTTAAAACAACTTTAAAACACATGTTTATTATTTATATCATAAATTACTCAACCATTTGATGAACATTTAATGTATGGTTGTAGTTGCATTCTGGAATGAAATGCACAGAGTGCTAGGCTTGCGAACTTAAACCTCGTGAATCACCCTATAACCGTTAGATTAACAAAGATCAACGGTTTAGAATTTGTTGTCAATGCAGGAGTAAATCATAAATGACTTGTTTTAAATGTTGTCAACCATGTACTAATTTTGTATTGTGTAGTTTGAAAGTAACATGTAGACGTTTCAGTTTCATTCACTTTAATATTCGAAAAAACAACACTTTTTATTACTAAGTGATTTTATTTTGAAGTTAGAGGGTCAGCACACAGGGAGATTTTAGTCTTTAGTTTGCTCATTGTAGTGCACCACCCTGATCTAGGTTCCACAGTTCCACTTCCAAGAAAACCATTCCAATAACCCGGTTTCAACTTCAAGAATCAAAATCCGGGTAAGTTAAAGAATTCATGCGGCTACATTTCATCGTTTGACATTTTTTAAAACCTTATTTTGTCAAACTTTGAAGTTTAGGTTTAGGGTTAAGAGGCTTAAGAATTAAGAAAAATTAAGGACTAATAGGGAATTCAAAAATTTCAAATTGTTGATTGTATCAATATGTCTACCACCAGTAACACTAGAGCAATGTCAGATAAAAAAATACATTATGCAAAATTGCTTAAAACCCTAGGTTTCACTGATGAATACCATGATATTATGATCTTGTAACCTATGGTAGGTGTACCTCAAAACTTAGATTTTTATCTCAAAATAAGGTTGCAAAGCAAATGTAAGTTAATAGTATCAGTGCACCATGGGTAACTGGATTAGGGCGCATGATATTACATGAGGTTTTCCTTTGCCCATAATTTATCATGGTTTGTGCCCTAAATTATGATGATACAAAAAGAGCAATTGTTAATAAAGGTAGCAAAGAAGAATTGTTATCCATTAATGTAGAAGAACTTGGAAAAGTGTTGGCCTTGGGGTTTACAATCAAATAATTTGGAAATGTCCATATTGACCTACAAAAGCTTTCTAGTGATTATGAAGCAGTGGATGAAATGGAGAAAAAATATTTCTTAAATAGAATAGTTTAGGATAGAAACAAATTAAAAGGTGATAATAAGCCTCCTTATGATTTGGATATTTTTAAACCATGGGCTCGGGATACTATTTCCATGCTAGCATTTTTCCTCGAACTGGATAGCAATTTGAAAATGGGTGCAAGCCTCCTTGAAATGGTATATAATATCCATTATCATGTTCCACGTGTCAAATATAATTTTATTGGGTACATTGTAGAATCCATGCATAAACATTTTTTAATTATTAAAGGAGGTTCCACCAAGACATTTAGGTTCACAACCTACTTGTGCTATCTTTTTCTATTCAAATTTAGAGGAATTTTTCAGACCAACAAGCTTTAGATTTAGCCCTATAGTAATGTTGAGGAAAAGAAAATGGCTCCAATATATGAATGGACCATTGTGATAAGGATGCATGATTCTCGAAGGAACTACAGTCATTTTGTAGACTACTTTTTGGCTCCATTGCATCAAGAAATTACAAATACTCCAATGCCTAGATTGCCTATGTCATGTAGAAACTGCATTCAACTAGGAAAAGAAATACAATTGGTTGATTGGTACTTAATGGAAGAATATGTTGTGCTAAGATTTTATGGATTGGAAGTACAACCATACAAACTTCCAATACATGTGATAGAAAGGGTTTTTACTTTGGAATATGTAAGGCAAATGCAGAGTACTGATGATCTTTTGAGTTTTTTTGATTTTGATGTTATCTATCACTAGAAAAATGATCCGTGTGACACCATGAAATCAATGATTGTGCTCAATAAGAATGTTGGAAGTAGAATTCAACATCAAAGTAAACCCTTGCTTTAAAACTTGAGAAACAAGGATTCTTGGGATGAGGTCAAAATAGCAATGGAGAAAAATGCTGTTGAGAATGGTATTTCTTTTGATTCTTTGAATAATTGTTAGCAGAAATTATGGCATTGCATCGAAAGACAATTGGGAGGTACAAAATTTTTATGAAAAAAGTCATAACCATCTAGTAGAGTAAAAATGTCAGATTCTATAAAGAAGGAAGTTATAGAAAAAAATTGGTCATGATAAAAAAATATTGCCTTTTGGTCTATGAGGAAGGAGCTAGGTGATCCAAGAGCTCTTGCAGAGTATGGAGATAATGAAGAAGATCGTGAGTTTAGCAAATTGTGGAATATAGAGCATCCAGATGAACGAGAAGATAAAGAAAGTGACGATGAATCTAATGATGATAGGGAAGAAGAAAGCCATGTCAATTTCAAACTTGGTTTAAGTGAGGCCACAAAAGAAGCATTTACTATAGGAGCAGCCATAGCTAAAAGAATGGGTTATGAAGGTGGTCCTTTGGGATCCCAAAGACAAGGCCCTTGGATAGTAACAGATGTAGAGCATAGAAAACCATTTGATAAATCTGGCCTTGGGGTTGGAGGTGAAAAAGTAGACCTAGTGCATACCAGCCAATTTGTTAGAGCTTCAAATCCTCATCCTCATGGTTAGACACAATCACAATTAGGACATGCCCATGGTGGAGAGCTTAGTGCAACTGGCACTGCCTTTGGTGGCGATGGTATGGGTATTAGTACTAGTAGTGGTCAACATGTGCTACGATAGCAAATTACACACAAGAGGACAACACAATATACTACAGAAACATCAGGTGATCAAGGCGTATAGGAGAGGCAAAATATTTTGACAGGTCCAAGTCACACTACCAGTGGATCCACCACAAAGGAGTTATTTATAGGCACTCCCCCACTACTAGTTAGTATTTTTGCGACATCATTAGCAACTGCAAGTACTCCTATTCCTTTGCCATTCAAGTATTCCATTGTTCCTGCATCCCTAAGTTTTGATTACATTGAAGAGTTTAAAAATAAATCATAATTGAATGAAAAAGAAAAGAAGAAACTGATGGAGAGTGCATCTAATGTAACTTCAAAGCATGCAACAACCATGGTATTACCCACATTTGACACAAATAAAGAAATCATGGAGTACACATTTCTTGTTTGCATAGTTAAAAAAAAAACCAGCAAATCAGATGGCTTCATCTGAATTCCAGCTGAACAATATTCAATTGGATTTTTTTGGACTCAGAAATAGTAACAAAATTAATGTATCAAATAATAACAATGAATTGGTGTACACATCATTGCTAAAGCAAGATAGAGAGAAAACAATGTTGCTGACTCAAATTGAAAAGTTACAAGTAGACCTAGCAAATGAGAAAGCAAAGAGGAAAGCAACAGATAACAAGAGTAATGAATTGGAAAAAAGAATTAAAAAATCTACCTCTACATCAACAAGCAAAGAGGATAAGCAGAATAAGATTGCATTGAATGATCTGGAGCAAAGGCTAGATAAGAGCAACAAGAAATATGATGAGGAAAAATCCACTTCAGAAAAATTAAGACTAAGCATTGCGAATGGAAATGCACAGTGGGAAAAAAATGGAGAGAAAAAGAAATGAAAGATTGGAGACAGAGTTGATGGAAGGAAAAAATGAAATTAAGTCTTGTCAAAATAAATTATCTGGATTTTGTAGAGAAACAATGAGGCATATGAAACAAAAGATCTGGGATGAAATAATGCAGAGCATTGATCATTTGTGTGACATGTTTCAATTGATTGATGCTATCACACAATATCATAAGAAGCTCAACAAATATTTAATGAACAAAAATGTGTTGGCATTAGAGAAATAGGAAAATAAAATTCAACAAACAGTCTACAAAGCCAGTGACAATGTTTTTGAAATCAAAAGGGATTACTAATCAGCTTGCTACATCAATGACGTTGTCATCTATCATTGAAAAGTGTTTGAGAATACGTGAAAAAAAGAAATATTTGCATTAGCTGTAGACAAGATGAAGAAGGTGGATGAAAAGGTAAGGAACTTCACAGAGTTTGGTTTGCTAGAGGCTTTTGACACAAATGAGCGATTTGTTGGAAAGAATGATTTTAGAAAGAAGATGGAGGATACAAGGAAGATTGATTTGGACTAGTTTCCTTAGAACCCAAATGTGGTGAACTATTTGGATTCCATCAAACCATTGCTAACCCTAAATGAAAAATGGACTGAAGAATCCAAGACAAGTTCCAATTTGAATCATGAATTGTTAACAAATCTACAAGTCAAACAACATCAGTTAGAACAAATGACAATTCCACCACCTGGAGAGTGGAAGTTGTTAGAAAAGGTGATACATTGATTTGATTTTTGGTAATGAGTTTCCAAGTTCCAACTCAACTCTGTGCAGAGTTATCTTTGAACAAGATTTTACATTGCCAATGCCTCTATGTATTCCTTCATGTGATAATCAACTTGAAAGCTCAAATTCAAACTTCAGTAATGTGTTGATGTTCAATTATCTGTATTATTTATTATATCATTTGAAGAAAAAGTCTAGTAGTGGTTTCAACTACTAGATACACTTTAAATGATTGTTGATGTTCATTGTTGTATATGCTACTAATATTATTGTTAATATGTTATTAAGCTAATAAGCATTGAGTTGAGTGATGAATCGTTGAGTACATGTTCAAGTTTTACTTTTAACACAATTAAAATATGAACTATAAGGTGATTTTAATTCCAAACATCCATAATCTTAGTGAAATTGCATTGCAATTCACACATCAATACTCAATCTCCATGACTACTTAGCAGATCCACTAAACATTTATATGAATTCATGCTTTAATCAACATACTTCAACTAGTTCATTAAATCAGAGCCATAATTAAAACATACATCAATGCATAGCAACAAAGAAGATTAATGAAAGATCATTGATCAGATTCCATTAATAATTCATGTAAAATGTTACGGCTGGAGAGACAGTAGACTCAAAATAAGGGAGAAAAACAAGCTTAGTTGCTAGTCCTCTGAGTTTTATAACCTTGTCGCGGAGTTCTAAGTTTTCATAACTTCCTGATTCCCCGACTTGGTTCACTTTGTCGAGAAACTTAGTTGCAATTATTTTAGACGTAACCTTTGAGTTATGGTGTGGATTTATTCTGGTTTTGTTGAGTAGTTTTTTGGTGGATTATCTATTATTGGAATTGGAATGATGGATTTTTGGTTAGTTTCATTGTTGTGGTTACTATCACTCAAATTCGTGGTTTTGGTGCTTTTCTTAACCTTAGTCGCTAGTCCTCAGAGTTTTATAACCTTGTCGCAGAGTTCTAAATTTTCATAACTTTCTGATTCCCCAACTTAGTTGATGGTTCACTTCATTGAGTTGCAAGTCTTTCTTGGTAATCTTTCTAGTCGGTGGGTTAGAGGTTTTGAAAACTTCAAAACTTCAGACTTTGGTTCTAAGGTTCCAAATTTCAGTGACCATGCAACATTGTGGACTTATCTTGCCTTTCAAAGGCATCATCATCTGATATCTCATTGAATGCTATGTACAGACTAACCTTGAGTTGTCTTTTCAGGAATTTTGAAAAGCATACAGGTTTAAAGGCTGTCTTTTCAAGGAATGAAATTGAATGCTGCATTTAATGCACATCCTATCAAAAATGAGGACATAAGTGGGTGGTGAAGTTTTACTCAGACATTTAGCCTGCATTCTTATTTTTTTCCAAGGCCAGTACTTGTCAAGTGCAAACATTCTATCTCTGCGAATTTGCGCTCATGCAGAGTGGAATTGAAAACGACTAGTCTGGCATTAAACACACGTCTTGTTGATGACATAAGTTGAGGTGGTGAAACTTTTGCTAAGTTTTTCAACTGCATTTCCTTATTCTGCAATCTACTCTTCTAGGTGTTTGTGTGTTTCTTTACACGTTGGGAGTTCATGTAGTCTATAATTGTAAATCGTTAGCTCGACGTAAGGGATACGGAGCTCAAACCTTTTAAGTTAGAAGAGTTTTGGGCGTGCCTGGAGAGTGACGAGAAGTATGAGCTGGATATAAAACTATTAGAAAGTGGGCTAGCTCACGCTGGAGGGTTTCCAGAAGTTGTCTTGAGTGTGGACCTGATAAGTGCATGTGGGAGAAGGTACATTATCGAGACACAGGAAATTAAAGCCGCAGACGAGATTGTAATTGCAGAAATTTCTCCTAAAGCTATTTCCTGCATACTAAGGATTCGAGAAAGGGAACCTATAGAAGACATGTATGTCACAGTGGCAGGTGAATTTTTCAAAGCGAATAAAGACTGGTGCAAGAACTCCATGGCCAAAACCTGGTTGAAGACATAAAGGAAAGGTATGTCGCAACTGCTGACTAAACTCAAAAGAGTGCATTTTAAGGAAGAAATTGCAGATTCTATTGCTTTATTGCACCGTGTTGTTAGGAATGCACAAGTTGAGTTATTTGAGGATTGGATGTGTCGGTTTATCTGGATAATCTATGATGAGAACATTTTCATTGACTGAGCTAAAGTTATTTGCTTCCATTTGAATTGAGTAATTAATTAATTTCCAGAAGACTGCTACTTTATGTATGTGTTCTTGCTTGATGTACATTGTAGCTAGGAAGAGGTCCTTTTGGCCTGGGTTGGAGCCATAAGGAACCCTAGTTTCTGATATGTCTATGTATAAACGCTTTCCTCAGTTCACTAAACAATTTGGAATGGGTGATTTTTGTTGTGTTAATGATGCATTTTTAATGGAGGTCGTGAGGAATCTAAATGGAAATCCAGAAATGAACCTTTCCCCTGAATTGATTTCTCTTGTATCAAATTTTGGGAGTTTTTATATCCAATTTGATAAGTTTTCCTATCTGAGAATAGAGGGTTTTGAGAAAGCCCCATTGAAATTACCTCGTTATCCTGAAGATTTACTGATATTTCTGGAAGTTTGTCGACAAATGGCCATGGTTAATATTAAGTATATGAGCATGGGGAAATGAGGGTATTTCTTCCCATTGATGACCCCTTCTTTTATGTGCAAAACAAACCAGGTGGCCAAGGGAGTTGAAGGAGTTCTCAAGGAATATAACTTCTAGTATCTATCTATGAGAGCTAATTTTGACAGTAAGGGTTTTGTGAAGCAAAATCTCTATGGAGGGAGCTTATATCGTCATCACCCATCTATTGAAGATTTCTAGGAAGATTGTGTCAATGAGAATGAAGTTTTGAGAAGAGATTATATGAGGCTAACGCTAAACTAGATATAGGCTTTCGGTCTTCCATTTTAGATTCCTGAAAAATGTAGGTGAGGATTCAACAATCATAGATCCTGGATATGAAAAATTTCCCAATAAATCCCACCCTAGGGTTGATTAGAGCCAAAGTGAAATTTCAGATATGAGGTTGTGTGCTGCCCTAGTGCTTAAAATAACCTAGGATTGGTTGGATGGGAAATGGTGGAAATTTTTTGGTCATGTTCAGGAGCCTAAGTAATCATAAAAGAATGAATAGGGGTCTATGCAAGCATCTGGTTGAAGTGTATCATCGGGGAAACCCTCTGTTAGGTCCTCTAGTGCAAATTATCAGTCAAGAGGTGATGGTGATAGGCCAAAAGAAACAATAAAGTTGAAGACCATCCATGAACACGACAATGTGCTTTCTCCTACCCCTAAGAAGAAGACCAATCATGAAAAACTTGTGCCTACAAATTTTGAAGCTATCTTTAAATAGATCGCTGAAGATAATATCTTTCCTCCTTTGTCTGAATTTCCCTCTTCTCCACCTCCAGTTGATAATCAACCTATCACTCCTAATGCTCCTAAAGAAACTATTAGTGGAAATGAAGACTCTAGTCTGGTAGTAGCCTCCCCAGGATGGCTGAAAAAAGTAGTGGAGAAGAAGAGAAAGAATATTCCTACAATGAGAGTTGGAGTGGATATAGTTGCAAAGTTACTTCAAATCTCTTCAAAACCTAAGAAATCTAGGAGGATGTCAAGGGTGGTGACTGATGCTACTTCTAGAAATCAAATGTTAGAAATTGTTGAGCCTATGAAGGATTTAAATGAAGATGAAATAATGAAGGTAGACTACAAAGTCACACATGTTGATATGGGGCCTCCAACACTGGAAGGTGATGTGTACCATGCCAATTATTCAGTCAATGTCTTGATTAAAAGAGTGAAAGAACAAAGGAAAGAAAATATAAACCTGCAATCTCAAGTCCTCACGTTGTGTAACTTTATTTCTTCCATGGCCAGTCCTCCTACATCTGATGAAGCCTCAAGTTCTCAGGTAGAGCCAGAGGGCATTGATGTGCTCACCATACAACAAATTAAAAAGAATTTGATCTATTTAAAATATCTTAAGAGGTTATCTTCTTTCTAAATAAATATGTGCTCTTTTACACTCGAGCTATTAACAAGAGGAAGGAGTTAGTAACAAAACTTCAATAGGTCAAAAAAGATCAAACTAGTCTCTATGTGCTCTCTTAGGAAATGAAAGAATTGATGTCTATGGATTGGAAGATATTAATTGGTGAGAAAATTGTGAATAATCCTAAGGAGCTAGACCCTTCCTGGTCCGATTCATTGGAATGGAAATTGAATATATATGATAATCTGGTGAAGGAAATTAATAAAACACTTGATCAATATTTTAAAATGTTGGGGTATATTAAAGAAGATTGTCATATTGTGGGAGTGGAAATTACTGATGAGTTTGATGAAAGATTCTAGATATAAAAGATATCTCTCTAAAGTTTAGAGAGATATTCAATAAAGAAATAGTTGATCCTGCTACAGTGACATGGGAGTCCTTCTCAAAACTTAGTGCAATGCAGATCCACCTGAAGTCTTATAAATCTAGAGAAGAGAAAAGATCTGAGATGTTGGTTGAGTCTGAAATTGCTTTGGGAAAATGGAGAACCAGGTTACAGATTACTACAATGCCAAGGAGCAAGGACATATTTGCAATTGTCACCAGATATTGAGATTATAGGTCCAGGATGAGGGTACATGAAAAGGCACTGGGACATGAAGAGGTTGAAGTTCTGGAAGATGAATCTGAAGATGAGGCAAAAATGTGATGCATAGTTATTTTTAGCATTTCATGATACTTTCTTTAATTTTAGTTCTTTTAAATTGAAGACTATTTTAATTTTTGGGTGCGGTTATCTTCAAGAAACCGTTACCATAGACAATTGGTTTGTGCTTTAAATATGGGTTTGGCTGATGCAATTAGGATCTTTAGGGCAAAGATTTGATTTTCCTCATTAGAGAAAAAACTCTTTTATGCTTTCAAGTTTGTTTTACAGTTATCTTTCAATATAGAAACTCATATGGTGAAGTTCATGCAGACATAATCTTTGTGTTGTGGTGTATGGATTTATTTTCCTTATTCTAAATATCTTAACAATGGTTATCTATGTTGGTGTTCTGGATGTTTAGTAGATTGCATTGCTATCAAATGTTTATCTTTGAATGTATGCTTATGGAAATGGTTGATTTTAGTTAAATAAATTTATTAGTTATGAGGTGATTCAAGTCTTTGTGCTTTAGTTTACAGTTTGATATTGGCATGCTTTTCAAAGATTTCTAGTTAAAAGCTACACCTTTCTTTTCTTTTTGGTTAAAAGCAACCTGAATTTATATTCATTGCATATCATAAAAGGTAGCTGCCACCTGTTGATGGTCAAAACAACACAACATTAAACAGAATATTACTATCCTATTTCTCCTGAAAGAGAAAGATAATATATAGTAATCTAACTCCCAAGGTCCTGGTAGTTGGTTCTCAACTATGCTGATATTGCTCAATGGTCAATGTGATTGTAATGTTCAAGGGGCCTTTGCTGGTAATAAAGAACAAGAATGCATAACATCAGGTAATCTACGTTTGGGGGGTTTTTAAACAAAAGAAAAAGATGAAACAGAGCTTTGAATCAGAGAAACATGAATAAAATCCTTATGTATCCAGACATGTAGATCGACAATGAGTGTTCATTCTACCTAACCACAACTACAACAAGATGCAATCCATAGAATCAACTACACTACCGCATACATCCATAATGCTAATTCAAATATCATCAACATTCACTATTCTTACTTCAAACTAATCATTCACCCATCATTCAAAACACAGATCAAATGAAATACCATAACAATCTAATTCACAGATAATCCAATGACATGACTTTGAATCCAATTCCTTCTATCGATTTTCATCAAATAAAGAACAATTAAGCACAACAAACACTAGCGTATGGATTAATCATAAATCATTAACCTTATCCAAAAATGGATCCAAACTTTAAAAGTCTTGACATGAAAACATATGAGAACTTGTAAAACTAAGCTTTTTACTAAACTATTCAGAGTATCTTTCTAAAACATTAAAAAAATCCTAGATCTAGTTTTTTTCTTCTATTCTCAGGTGGCTAATCTTTCTTCAATTCGCTGACCTTTACAAAGCAGATTCTAATAGTACATATAGAGTGCCACACGCATGAGTTTCTCAATCATTAATCCAAATCCACAATTCATGGACTTGGAACTAAACATAGAAGTGGACCTAAGAACCCCTTTTCAAGGCTAATTACATCATTGTAAGAAGGATAATCTGATACTTCAAGAGGAAGATGAAGCACACAAATCAAAATCAGAGTAGAGCTTATGTCAATATCCATAGAAAGAGGAGAAGAGCAAATGGAGTATGACACCAAGAGTCAATCACTTTTGCACTGAATACTCTCGAATGTATTCGTTGTAACTAGAGAATATCTACTAAAGAGTATACGAATCTGGGCCATCCAACCAGTCACCTTCAAATTTGATTCTTTCAAACTCCGTAGAAACCAAACTTTGTGTCTCTTTTAGCTTGATCAGCTCCTTTCTGGCAGTTCTTATCTCTTCCCAAATATCCATAATCTGATCAAGTAATAAACTCTCCCCATCATCTCCTTTTTGCATGATTTCCTCAAACCTGCCCCTCCATTTCTCCCTTAGTTTATCCAAAGATAGGCCTTCTTTGTTTGAGGAATCTATGTTAATTATAATGGCTACAACTGCCTCTAACTCAACCATCTATTGATGTAAGTCTTTGCTCATTTCTTGGACTTCTTGTTGTCCATGCATAACTCTAGATTTGTATCTTATGATTCTTGTAGTCTTTTCCAAAAAATCTTCGTTACCTTGCTCAAGAATTGAATATTCTAACAAGGTGGATTTGGGCACTTTGCTAATATCCTTCAGCCTTTTAACATATTCCCTGTATTCACTATCTTGCTCATCCAAATCCTTACCTTGTCGGTCTAGATCTTCTACTAACTCGAGAGTAGCTCTATGAATCTTAGAGCCTTCAACAAGAATATCATCAACTTCCCAATTGAGCTTATCCAACCATTTATCCATCATCCCCACCTTACTTTTCATTAGAATCAAATCATCAGCTTCCCTCTTTGTTAACAAGACTAGGGATTCAGGAGGCGCAGCTTGTTGAGAAATGGGACTAGAAACATCTTTTAAGAAACCATGAAGCTGATCCAATTGAGCCTTAAGCTCATCCTTCCTTTGCTTGTCCTTGATCATTCGGGTTTTGGTTGAAGAGGCCACAATATCAATCAAACTCATTTGTTGATTTCTTGTAGGCTTTCCCAAATTTACCGCTCCCAACTGATAATCAGTTATTTGCATGTCATTGCGGTTCTTCTCTATTACAAGAATGGCACATTCAACAATGATCTCTCCAGCCTTAGTGAGCGTAGTGGAGTGAACAACCCGAGACTTCTTCTTTGGCTTCTCTTTCCCAATTTCCTCCATCATTTCTTCCTAGTTCAATGGCTATGGTTGAACAACTTGTTTTCTCTCCAAATCCAATTTTAGCCAAGTAGGAGCAATAGGGGTAGCAACTATCTGGGCTGAAGAGGAAGCAACAGTGGTGGAAGACAGGAGTTGCAACAATGTAAGATTTGGTTGAGAATCAACCTCCTGCACATTTTCCTCTTACACATTTTGTTGATCACCTTGCTCTCCTTCCCGTGCTAGCTTTTCTGCTTCCTCTCTATCCTTCTGATCTTGTAGCCTCTTAGCCTCCAACTCTTGCTTTAAGCATTCTTCTTCTTCTTTCTTCTTTCTTCTTTTCTATCATTTCATCTCCCTGCTTTTTCAATGTTTCAAGATAATCCCAAGCTTCCTTAGATTTCTTTGCATGTTCAACCAGCTCAGCAACCTCCTTTTCCCTTCTTAGGCATTCTTTCTCTTCCCTTTTTCTATAGGCCTCTTCTTGTTCCTTGAGTTTAGCTTCAATAGCTTCCTTTCCTCTTCTTTGTTGAGCCTTTTCTTTGTCAAGATCATGAATTTTCTGCTGCAATACCAACCTATCCCTTTCTTCTTGAAGTTTGAGTTCTTGCTCCTTTTGTTGTTGTTGAGCTAACTCATCGGCCTTCACTTTATCTTCTAACTCTTGCTTGGTCGCCTACTTAGATTGTGCTATGGCCCCTTCTTCTTGTAGCTTAGCTGATGCCTCAGCTTGTGCCTTAGCATTGGATTCTCTTTTTTCCTCCTCAAAGAGTTTCCACTGATCCTCTTCAGTCAACATGTGTTCAGTGCCTGCATCATCTGTCATATCCAAAGATGCTGATACATGATGCTCTTTATCCGAGGGATTCTTTTCTGAATCTGTTTCTATATTATGTATCTCCACCTCATCCTCCATTTTCCTCAAGGCTTCTACTTCACCATGAAGAGCTCCCATTGGTGATTCATGACCTAACTCCTGTGTATCAAAGGGCTGAGTAGGTACCTCTTTTGCAGCAGAAGTAGAAACAGTTCCCTTAGTAGTTGTTTCATCTTCATGCACCTCTGAAAAGTCCTGAGGAACCGTCTCATCTTCTTGTTGCTTAGAAGGCAAAAACTCTAAGGGTTCCTTAGGTGCCACCCTTCTTTTTACCCTTTTGTACCCTTGGGTGGTACCGGCCTTCCTCTTCTTAGATGATCATGCCTTGCCCTAATTAACCCTTAAACTTACCCATTGGATTCTCCTATCGAGCACAGGTCTAGCAATCTGCATTATATCAATTCTCTCATCTGCACTCCAATCAACTGGATCAAGATCCTTAGTTCCAATATTATCTACATCATATCCAGGATCCAAAACTATCCCATCATCAGATAATGTATCAGGAATATCTTCCTTTATCCCAAACTCAATCATGAGTGGGATAGATATCCTTTCATAATTCTTCTTTTGTAGATCATAGTCATCCTGCAGGTCCTCCCAAAAATCTTCCAATATATTGAAGTGTGTCTCAAAGACACTAGGGAGCAAAGCCCTCATCTTGTGCTTGGGATCATAGTATTTCCTAGCAGTGTACAAGCCCAACCTTAGATACATTAATTCATCACAAACAACCTTACCTGCCTGAATGTGTGGACAGAAAAAGGCTCCTAGCTTCATTGGAAACTTGTGGCACCTAGTCTTATGTTTGTTGCTAAACTAGAGGTTTACAACCAAGGCTTGATAAATAAATTCCATTAAGATGATTCTATCACCACAACACTTAGGTAACAAATGGGGATGACCATCGAAGCCTGCTAACCTAAAGTAAGTGAATGTGGGGTACTGGATAAACCAGTGTTCCCATTCGTTCACAAAAGCCATTGCCTCCCTGCTAAGTCTATACCTAGCATCACCATTAAGTTTATTAATAATGACATAAAGAAAGGCATCATTTACCCTTCTATAATATTGCTCAGATGCCTACAAGGTGAGTTGGTTATAATGCTCCCACACCTTCTTCTGTCCTTGGGCTTCTCCCAATATACCCACTATTTGAAGTCCAGGAAAGATCCCCACTCAGGAAACTGCATAGACCACATAAGAGGTCATAAAGAAACACTTGGTTTCTCTCACCCTTATCATCTGATTGTGAATGCTATCAGACACTATCATTGACCAATCAAATTGTTGCCTCCCATCCAAAACAACTTGGATAAAAGGAAACATACATTCCTTAAATAGTGAAGCATCCCTCTCCCCAAACACCCTAGACAGGAACATGATTATATCTCAAATTTCTTTACTAAAATCCACCCTCTTAGGTTGGTCTAGAAGCTTGGTCAAAGATTTCTTCTCCACTCTCATCCAAGTCTTATTCATGTAGAGTCTATTCCTCTCCTTGTTATCACTGTAAAGCTTCAGAGCCTCTGCCTCATTTAGTTGTCTAGGATTCTTGGGATCGGGCATATGAAAAAGGAATTTGATCATTGGGGGTGTGAAGTCAATAATGACATTTCCCTTCACATCCACACATTGCCAAGTAGCAGGGTTATATGCTCCAGCTGCTACAAGAATCAACTTCAGGCATTGAACAGATAGAGGGAAGAGTGCAACATGTGCCAACCCGGATTGAACAATCCTTTATGTCCTTGGTGTGACCTACTCCTCAGTGAAAGTCTCCTCAAGCAATTCTTCATAGTTGAAAGGACCCAAATTGGTGTTAGTGATGTCAATCCAATCAGAATCAATTTTTCTAGCTATGAGGATGGCCTCCCTATGTTTACATCTCAAGGTATATGGGAGATGTTCCACTTTGATCTTCTTTGGCCTAGATCCTTGCCATGAAGTTTCCCCTGGTTGGCTCCTTTGAGAGGCCTCATCCGATACTCCCGACATCTCTTAATACCTGCAAAAATTCCCTGTATTAAGTTAGTCAATCATATAACCATTGCTCGATCCTCCTAAGATAATACTTCGTCAAACTATGCCTTTATTGGAGGTGGGATCAGAGAAGCATCAGGCATAAACAATGTTTCATATCATGAGGTGGGGCCGAGATCGGGAATGGATATGGAACAAAAGGTGTATAAGGCGGGACCGCAACGGGAACTGAACTAGAACATAGTCGGAGGTAGGACAGGAACTAGACCAAAACCTTGAGTTCAAAGGCGGGACTAGATTGGGAACCGGACCAGAAACATAAATTAGCTTCCAAGTTCAACATCCTCCCTGGATCTGGTTTTGACCAAGAGTACAGACATTTAGTCAAAATAAGGAACTAGAGTGGATCCAAGACAAAGTCGGAGGTGGGACGGGAACGAGAATTGGACTAGAAACAAAAAGTAGCTTCCCAGTTCAACTTCCTCCCCGGACGCGATTCTGACCAAGATTAAAGATAGTCATCATAATAAAGACTGGGAGTGGAATAAAAACAACCAATGAAGAGTCTTGAAGACAAGTTGGTCCTATGGATAGGGAAACCCCAGGTCACATGGGTCCCAACAGAAACCAGAAAAAGCATAACTTAAACCTCAAACCACTCCTCCATACAGAAGTCATTAAAAACCATGAACATGTTACACTATAAAACCCTAATTCGCCCGCTACCCTATTTCTAGAAACTAGGGCACAACAAGAAATCGGTATGAGGAACCTGAAACCAAAGTGATAAAACCAGAACAGGGTTTCAAAATGGAAAAACATTAACTAAGCAAGGAAACCCCTTCAAAATCGCAACCCTAGTCAAAACCAGAGCACGACAAATGAACCCTGTCACGAAAGCGATAGCCGAACCAAATGACAAACGGAAAGGCAACGAAACAAAACAAAACAGGATGGAAAAGAAAGAAAGAAATAGATCGAACAAAAAGACAGAAACAAAGACCAACTGAGCGAACAAATTCATAGAAATAACCCTCCTGCAAAAATGCCAAAATGACACAAGCGAAAGAACAAAACGAAAGAAAGGAAAGACAAGGAACCTAACTTGAAAACGCTCCTTAGGACTAAATGGAAATTCGCCAAGATTTTCTCTGCAATTCGCCCCCGCGATCAACTCAATTCTCTGAAGAGTTGCCTGGCCGTAATTTACTCAAACACTTCGTATAATAATAATAATGAGGCGGTTTAAGCATAATTACACCTTTAATCAACAATTCGCGCGTACGAACAAACTGCATTTAATGTCATAAATGCGGTATATCAGGGGCAGAGCCAATGACGCAAATAAGCAGTTAAGTCAAGTCAACGGAACATCAAAAGGTAGGCGGACGTGGAGCCGGGTCGGGAATGAAATAAAGAAACAACACAAACTTCCCGATTTCACTTCCAACCCCGGCTATGGTCCCGACAAAAGACCAATAGAAAACAACAAACGAAGACGGAGACGGGATTGGAAAGAAAACCAAAATGAAACCTTTAGAAAGTTTGAAGTTCCATTCTGATTTCGTCTTTGATCCTGACAAAAGCAAGGAACAACAAAAGAACAAGGGAAGCAGGACCGGAGCGAACACCGAACCCGGCCCAAACAACAAGAAAGCGAAAGAAAGAAAAAGAGAGATGAAGAGGAGTCGGGGCGGGAACACAAAAATGGAAAGTTGAAACTTCCCATTTTGAGTTCCGATCTCGGATTCGATCCTGCGTGAGAAAACAAACAAAATGAAAAGAAACAACCAACAAAAGGACAAAAAAACCCAAGAGTTAGTAAAAAAAAACTAACACAACAAAAACGACACAAAAAGAGAAGGTGAAGTCGGAGTTGGGAGCGTATTTGAACTAGGAACCTTGAAATAGTTCCATGTCTTGATTTAGTCCTGGACTCGCCTCCAATAGAACAAAAGACAGATTTAGGAGCAAAAACAAAGAACTCCTAAGACCCAACCAGACAACCAAAGACACCCAAAACAAAAAGGAAAAAGGGGGACCCATTTTGTTCCAAAATAAAACAAAATGGGGTGGTTATGCAAGGCATAACACCACCTTGTAAAATAAGCAGAGAATCGGTGTGAAATTTAGGTGATTTGGTAGTTTAAGCTTTTATTTTTTAAGTTGTGTGGATGCCTTTATAAGTTATTTATGTTGAACTGTTATCTTCTATTAGCTTATAACTTATAAGTTATGGATGTTGAATTGTTAGCTTCTGTTCAAGGAATGGATTAATAATATTCCTTTCAATTATTTATCAAATATTGTGTGAATGGCAATGCAATAGGAATTTATAAGTAGTGTGATAAGTGTTCTTAAAAAATGATGTAGAATCACATATCAAATTCAATACCATGGAATATAATATAAAATATAAAATATCACAATTTCATGGAATAAAACATAAAATATCATCAACTACAGTTTGGAATATCATTCATGAAGTATAATATAAAATAAAATTTCATGAAGTGTAATGATTCACAATTTCATTGAATACAATATAAAATATCAACTACAATATGGAACAATGGAAACTAATCCATGAAGTGCAGTATAAATACCTAAAAGCTGCTAATTCTCTTCCATTCCCCAAACAGAGTTAGGGTCCTCAAACTGATGTTCATCATCAGATAAAGTAAAAGAGTCATCTTGAATTTGATTCTGAGTCTGCTCTTCATTTTCTTTGACCTATGTCTCAAATTCAACATTCATTGTGTGATTTGTGTGAATGTCATCTATCCCAATCCCACTACCACTGCCACTAGTACCAGTGTTTGGAATTGGAGTGTTGCACAACCCGGTCCTTCTTTCACATGTGGACCTCCAGATTATGAGTGCCCTTTCAAAAGGAAAATTAAAGACATTATACACACTTCCTTTCAACCTCAAGCAATATTCCAAATTCTTGTCTAGTTTGTTTCTTAACTTTGATTTCAAAAACCCAAATGTACTGAAAACTCTCTCATCCTCCACCAACCCCAATATCATTGTTTGACATAAATCAACAAGTTTGAAATATTCTGATATCGAACCACACAGAATTTCACTCTGACCTAAGTTTGTCAAAACCTTTTTTATTGATCCTAATTCAAAGGCCTTCTCCATGCCCATGGATTTATACTAGTCCCTCATAGTTGTTGAAAAACTCCTAGATTGTTTTTTAAACTTAGCTTCATTTAAAATTCCTTCTATTTTCTGCTCATCGTATGTTACACTTTTTGAAAATTGTTCGATCAAGATTTTTACTTGATCATGAAAATATTTTGGGTTCTCTCAGTTTCCTCAAAATTGAGGATACACAATACCCATGGCTTCAAGTATTTCATGTCGAGGGAATCTTTCACAAATCTCTAAGGAAAGAGATTTTGCAATTTCCTTCAAATTAGCACCAATAAATTTAGCAATGCTTTTTAAATCTTCCTCCTTAACAACTACTTCTCTGCTAGAGCACCTAGCTATCTTACAATGGTACATTGGTTTCTCATATCCACGTACACAAATACCATAGTGCCCACTTTCATTAAAATGTAAATAATTATTAGGATTATTCAAATCAATAATTTTCTACCACATGAAATAATTTGGGCCATCTTGTGTTAGATCTAGATATAGATGATTGAGGGCCAAGCATGCACATTTATGTAGATTGACATATACATTAATATACATAGTTTTGTCTTGGGTTTTCTTCACAAGATTGTTCATCGCATCCAACATGGGGAGAAGACTGGCTAAATTCAAGAGTGTCTCTATATCACTTAACCTATGTAAGAGGTCAAGACCTTTGTCTACTATGTTGTGATGCTCATACATCACTCCACTCAAGGATTGATATTCTGAAAGAATTCATTGTGTTGGTCCATGCAGGGAGATCCATTTGGTATCGACATCTTTGAGAAGCTTGTTTCCTTGTGTTATTCCCTTAGCAAAATTTTGAAATTCTGTGAAACGTTTGGGAGTTCGACAGAAGTATGTGTGGATCTTGCGGACTAGATTTTCAAATTTTGATATTGTAGGAAACTTCATTACAGTTTTGAATGCTAAATTTATTTTGTGGGCCATGCAGTGAATGCCAAGCATGTATGGTACACAAGTAGTTTGTAACTTTGTGCAAACACCGGTCCTTTGACCTTGCATCACTGCAACTCCATCAACTCCTACACACACCAACTTTTTGGCAATTGTCAACTCATCCATACCTGCAATTTCATTCAAAGATTTATTGACTAGTTCAAATATATTTTGCGATGTTGAACTGTCCCTCATTTTATAAACACGAAGAAGATGAACTTGGCGAACATTTCCTTCTATAGTATACAAATTCATACAAACCCAAGAAGTATTGTCTACCGCAGTAACTTCATTTAAATATAATGCAAAGAAATTTGACTCTTTTACTTTCTCCTTTAAATCTTCCTTTTCAACTACATCAAGATAGTTTGCACATTCCCATCCATCGTTTACTAACCAATGTGAGAAGGGATAGTGAGGAACATTCAAAAAAGATAATAAACTAGAATATTTTGGGTAGTCTGTCATAGGACGCCCTCTGGACAAAATATGAAAAACAACACTCATTTGAATAGTTTTTGACATATTTGCTGCTTCCATTGCTTTTCCAAATTGAGCCTCAAGTGTACCTTTACATGCAGCAATGTTCGAAATTCTTTTTTCATGATCTTCATAATCCGTGACATACCTAACATGAAGACATTTTTCCTTTGATTTCCATCATACGACTAATTGTTCCTTTCCATTTATGATTTGTTTTTCATAAACTTTACTGATATGCTTTTCTATAGTGTTAATCTTTGGCTACAACGTCTTGGCTCTTCCACATTTCCAACTACAAATCGTACATTTGGCCAATGTTTCCTTTTCAATATCATTTGCATTGTCAATCCCCACTGGTACAATGAATGGGTATTTAGACAACCAACCAAATTGAAAATTCCTTGTCATTTCCCACTCGTGCCCCATTTTTTATTTGCTTCTTCTTTTCTTGCTACCAACATCATCATCCTAATCCAAGTCAATTATCTCATTCTCGCTAACCATGCCCAGGGTATCCCTTGGAACATCTTCTACGGTATTGTCATCCTCATTTGATACATTTTGATTTAACTCAATGACAATCTCAACTTGACCTTCCGATGGTGGCGAGGTATTGTGAATGCTATCGATATTTGGTGAAAGAGTTGATGATGTAGCTCCATCTTGACCTGATGGATCAAAAGCTTTGGCAATTCCAAAGTAAGATTGTATAGTACGTCTAAGTTTTGGGCGTTTTGATGGCTTCCCAATCTCTTCACCACCCTAAGGAGCAATAGGAGTCTCTTCACCACCTTGAGGAGCGACAAGAGTTCAAGGAGCGATAGGAGTCTCTTCACCACTCTGAGGAGCATCAAGAGCCTTACCCTTGCTGCTTGAGTCGCTCGACATATTGATCTCTCACTTCGAATAAAAACTGGAAAAAATGTCTTCTTGTTTAAGGACATATAATATAGATCCCATTCCCTACTCAATATCATCTTTAAGATTGAAGCAAGAATGGAAAAGAGATAAAGAAAACTTATTATTATAACTAATAACACTATGAATAAATGCTCACCTTTAAGTCTACCTTTTTGACTTTTGCTAACTTCCTAATCGAGAAGTAGAACCTCAAAACTGAACAAAATGTGTAAAAATAAATGACAATTTTGATTGTATTTATATCAATCCGTATTTGGCGAATTCCGTGGGATTTTTAAATGGTATATTAAAAATTTGGCAAATCTCACGTGCTTATACAATGATACGTTGTAATTTTCAAGGCGAAATATGTCTTCTAACGTAATTATTTTTTAATGTTATTGGCGAAATAGGTCCTCATAAGCAACTATATATAAATTTTAATTGGTGAAATGGGTCTTCACAAGCAACTATTTGAAAAATTTAATTGGTGAAATGGGTCTTGATACAATGTTGTTTTAATAGTATTGGCAAATATGTAGGTGTTTTATTACATGCTTTCGGGATTCCAAACGAAAATATTAGTCTGTTCATTTGAAATTCCTAGTTTGTTATGGCGAATTTGTTGCTTAAATATGCCTCATAAAAAAAATAATTGGTGAATGGACATGCATTGGACCAATAGTTTGTAAAATCCGGGCGATTTGGACACCCTGTTGAGTGTGAATAATTCGCCAATTGGCGAAGATTCGCCACTAAAGTTTTCCTTGGAGATGAGTTGAGAGATTGTTACCTTAGAATGCACTAATTAGAGGACATTATACAATTCCAGCCAAAATGACTTGTGTTTGGCTCAAAGACTCAATAACAATAATTGAAAATTAATTGGAGCCAACTCTTTTTCCTCAGAAATTTACAATTTATATCAAATGAAACATACCCATATTGTAAATAACATTGACATCTTTGCCCAATCTGGATTCCTGATCTACCTTTGCAAAGAAGAATAAAGCATTTTCCAACCATATTTCCTGCTCAAAAATCTTATCCTATAGTACAGGAAAAATTCCTTTCCTGGTACAAAATTCGTTTAATGTTTTGACTGAAAATAATTATCACCTCTTTACTTGCATCCTTTAGCTTTTTTTAACTGAGCTCAAATATTGCAATTGATGGGATCCACTTACTTTTTAAAATGTCAATGTCCTAAGGCATCAGATTATTAAGATATTTACCCTCGGTAAACTAAAATCTTGTCTTGATCAATTCAAACATATAGATTTTTATAATCTTTCTCACCATGGTTAGATGCAATTACACAAAATATTGAGCTGCATAGACACAAGCTTGGAGCTGCTCACTTTACGAGTTTTAAGGGTCATATTTATTCTTTGATGTTGCATTGAGCTTGTCCCTAAATAACAGTGATGTGGGTATTCATGGATGAACTAATGAAAGCTAATTTGTAGAAAAATTTTGGTTATCTTGCATTGGATTTTACATGGTTATGAAGTGCATGCAGTGTTCCAAATGCAAATGAATCATGCTTTCATCATGTAGCAGTAAAATATTTCGTATGCTCTATGCTAATGTCTCGCAGATAAACAAGGTTTTAAATAGCACGGTTATTGTTTCAATAACAATGAAAATTTGGGATAAATACCCGTGGATGATTACACAACAAGATTTTAACTAAATTGTCCGTAACATATGTCTGCAAAACCCTTCAAACTATTGATAATAGAGACTTGGGGCATCGCACATATAAGTCCAATTGAAAACATATTTTTCTCAATATCCTTGAGTTGAAAGTTATAATTTAAACTTAAAGCACTACACTTACGCATTAGTGCAATGATTGTATATGCATATGCTTCGAATCTAAATTTAGTTGCAAAAGTTGGTTTTTATTATCTGGTTGAGCACAGATCAACTCGATTTGAACATAATAACATGAGTCAATGAATATTGACTTGAAAGTATGCCAAAATGTCAATTCATTATTACATAATTTGATACACTACAAAAGCACCATTTTTTTTTCTTGAAGATTCTTATTAGAAAGATATTCAAAATCATACAAAACATTTTATAAAATACTATCGACGTAACTATTGCGCCTTCTTTCGATGCAAGTGCTAGTATATGATCACCTTAGGCCTTTATTATTTCATGAAAATTCTTTGAATTTTCAATTTTGCATGGTCTTCCATGCCTGAATTCCAAGCTCTTTGCTAACATCTTTAAAGGAACACAATATTATGATCACTAGCAATATTTCTAGTGTACCATATTTAGAATTATGTGACATGGAATTATTCCATTTGATTAGTCTACCTAACATAGTGGTGAGACTCAACAAGTATCAATGAGAGCATATCTACATTTGAGTTAGAGTTGGTCAAGTTTGCAAATAAAAAATACTTAATTAATTATTTTTTTTCAAATTATTATTTTTCACATGTATTATATATATTTATAATTTGCAAGTTTTTATCGAGTTCTTTCATAAATTATGAGTTCAAGTGAAAAACCAACCTATTATGTTTTTTGTTGAGGTTAGATCTCAACATTATGCTACCTAGTACTAATCACTAGGATTTATTCATGCTAATGGACTGTTTGGACAAATTGGTTATAATCAGTGGTGATGCTTTCTTATTTATTATCTAAAGTGAGTAGAGTTTTAAGGTTGGGATTGATGGTTTTTTTGTGTTTCGTCTGTGAGTGCTTTTGTATGTTGTGTCTTTCAAAGTGATTCTCTAAAAGTGATTCTCTAATAAACATAAGTATAATTTCTTCTTATATCAATTTTGAAGATTTTTTGATCTAAAGACTCTCAATTTGGAACCACTTTTCAACTTAGTCTAACACGATTTAAGTAACACTAGACTTGGGAAATTGATAAAAGACAAGAGAATAGACAAACACAAAAGGGAAATTGAAAATAAAAATGTGATATGATGAAAGGAAATGAAAATAGGAAACATAAATAAATGAACCTAGAATATAATTATGTAACCATTAGAAATGGATTGTCGATGCTATTAAGAGAACTCAAAACCAATTATGAGGCAAATATAGACCGGGATAAGTGTGCTAGGAACATGATTTTTATCCTCCATGTGCTCAAAATTAGCTATATTTTTTAGCAAGTAGCTACGTTGGTGTATACGATATATTGATAAAATGGGTTTCTTATGATACACAAGCTTACTATCATATACTTTCTATAAGGAAAGAGATAAATAGATCAATGTAACCCATTCACCTTATAGAAACTAATTTAATTGATTGGGTACACTACAAATGGTTGTGATAAAATAACTATGAAATTTTGGGACCCACTACAAGGGATGTTCTAAACCAAGGACAAATGTGTTAGGCATATGAATCTTGTCTAGGAAAGGCAACTGTCTATGCTTAGAATTAGATAAAACTTTTAAGAGTTAGTTGTGTCAATATTCTAAGAAACTTTCATAATGGATACCTCTATAAAAAATTATCTTTTCTTTAAAAGACATGGAATTTTTATGTTGAAGCCTCCTAAAATGGAAAAATTAATTGGGAAGATAGCCTAGTCAACTCCTTGATGGGTATTGAGACTTGGATCCACATAAAACATGAACATGGAAAAAATTTAATTAGATCTATACTATGTTAAACATGTAAAATAAAAGAAGTAAACCCAAATCCTAATTGGACACAAGAGGGGAATAGGAAATTAGAAGGTTTAAGAGCCAATGGGAGAAGGAAATAAGGGACCACAAAGCAACAAAAGAGATGAAGAGGGATCAAGGGAGATGGAGAATGAAAGGGGATAGGTGGAAATTGAGTGAAATCCTAGTACAATTAGAAGGGAGAAATGGATAGATAATGTAATAGAGGAATAAAAGGTTAAGACTTCACAAATGCTAGGGAAAATATCTAAAATAACTACAAGATGAAAATGCTCCAAGGCTCCAAATATCTAAAATTTTAGAATAATAGCAAGAGAATAGTCATAATGAGTAATTGATAATATAGATGAATAATGAGGAATAAGGGAAATGAGGGTTTATAGTTTAGATGACTACTAAGTTTTGAAACAAGGGACCTCCAAAAATGTAGTAAGTTAGAAATAAAGAGCCTCACATTAAATTTTAAAATCCAAAATAACAAATGATAAATGTGGTAGGTTGATTCATCCCTTAAATTGAGGAGATTCAAATATTACGAGAGATAAAATGGGAAAAATAGGATGAATGGTGATGATTTGAAGTGAATAGGAGCTATGGAATTTGAGATATGAAATAAATAATTGCAAGGGTCTACATACATGATGGGGGTAAAAAAATCATTAAATATTGATGGGAAGAGATAACCATCACCTAGGAAATGTGAGGAAATCTTAAGAGCTAAGGAGCACATAGAAAAGGAGAAAACCCATAGGCTAAGGGAGAACACAAAGGGATAGGGATAAACTAGGATAAACAAGGGGATAATAAGGGGTAAACACACACACCAAATGGGAACACTAAAATGAGTGTTAAGAAAATATATAAAATAAATTGTAGAGTATGAATTTTTTTTACTATAGTAGGTCATCCATGAATTTGAAGCTTAAAAAAATCTACTTTAGAATTGTATTTTCACCAACTCTTATTATTTTTTTGGGAAGGATTTGAGATTGTACAGTCTCTTTGTGCAACCTTTTTTCTATCTTGATTGAATTCACTTTTGATGACATGATCATTTGGAATGCATTTAGATAGTTAAACCATTTCAAAATTGGTCCACAGATGGATTTCATATTGGTATTTATTTTAGTGGATCTCATAGCCTTTGGCAGTCCCCTACTATTGGGAATATGGATCCTTCTTGTAGAGATTTTGAGGATCAAGTTTTTTTTGCCTCCTTAAGAAAGGAATTAAGATTTTGTAACACCTAGTCTCTTATTCAAGACTAGATTCCATGACAACACTTATAGATGAAATTAAAAATCATTCCCTCTATTTCTCCTTCCATTTTTAGAAACATTACTTGCTTAGACTATATCATACTTCTTAACCTTGGATTTTAGTGGAGGATTAGTAGTAGACTTTAAATAGTACATTGAAGAGTTACTCACAAGGGCTTCTTTCACATTTATCTATCCTTTCTCCTCAAAGTATTACAAGTTGAATATACCATGAAACTTGAACTCATCACATTCATGTTGATTGTGCCACCTCAGCCACATTTGGGAGGCAAAGATTGAACCCACATTATCTCATTTTCCTATGGTGATTATTTTATTAAGGAATTTCATTAAGATATAGATTTCATCATAAGGTACTTGCTCATACTAAATGATTTCCATGTTCTTCTAATGAAAAATTTAAGCATTAGCATTAAATGGATTGTTTGGACAAATGATTGGTTTAATATGATGTTAGATGAATATGCTAATAAAAATATTTATTTCCCTATATACGTTGGTGTAATCCCTTACTCCAACATGACTTGAATAATGGTGTTGGGATCTAATATTTTGGATGAGAAAAAAAAGTTTGCTTAGAATGCCCTAATATACAAGTTTGACCATTATAGGACAATTTTCTAGGGTTTCATTCTTAGGATTCTCAAAACTAGTTACCTCTTTAAAAAATACTCAATATCTACTCCTATTCCTAGAGGTTCTTTGTCACTTTCTATGAATCCATGCTTGATTAGGATAAAATATTAGCTTAGGTTCTACAGTTTCAAGGGAAGGTACTCTTATTGGTAAAGACATTGCACTTGAATTTTGATCCCCTTTCAAAAATATTTGTTGTGGGTAAGAGTACCTTATTTTACATTGCAATTTTTTGGTTAATCCTTGTTTAGAATCCATCAAGAACACTCTTGATTATTTTCTAGTTAAGCCTTTAGAAACTAATGCATTGTCTTGTCCAACCTTTGGTCACATTTGAGTTGAAATAAATATCTCTAAGGGCTTACCATTAAATTTTTGCTTGAAATGGAGGATGAAATTTGGAAACAATAGTTAGATTATGACAAGTTAGCATTTTAGTGCCATAAGTCCTTTGACTTGGTCCATGTGGCCAAAGGAGACTCTCTTGTAAAGTGAAAACCTAATTGTCCAACTAAGTGGTGGAAGGATGTAAATCCTTCCCATTTATTGGTTCATGGGGTAGATGTTAGGGCTCCCTAGAAGTCATCTCTAGGTCATTAACATTCAGATGGGATACTTCCTCCATGTTTGCTCCCAATTGCTAAAGTTGTCCCTCAAAAGTCTTCTTTCTCTTGAGGTTGGGTTGGGGTTCCTAATCAAATCTTCCTCCTTCAAGTGTTGCTTCTCAACCTCCTTGGCTTCCTTTTCTAGATCTTGCATTGGTAATACCAATCCAAACTTAGGTACACTGCATTAAGCTTGCTTTGCCAACATTGTCTTCCCATCCTTTTATTCCTTCTCCTGAAAATTTTCTAGTAGTTTTTTGTCCTCTTTTACACTCTTCCTTGCAACCCTTAGTTTGGGATTCCTCTTTTGAATTGAGTAATTACCAACAATTTTTTGATGTCCTAATTAGATCTAATATGAATTAAGACATTTAGACACTAACCCTTAAAAAAATCTATGAAAGAATTTTTTTTCTCAATTAATATTTAGATGTGATGTTAGGTCTAGTTAATTTTCCTTCGCTACATTATTATTTGGGTTGGTCATGCAAGTCTCTTAATTATCATTTGTGTAACATTATTCCCTTTTGCTTGTCTTTTAGTTGGGACCCAGAATAAATCACCTCAAATTTTTGAGAGAAACAAACAATAAAACTTTAAAAGAACTATATTATAAAGCAAGTAGTCTTCAGTGTAAAACTTCAAAACATGATAAAATAAAATAATTGCATAGGATGCATGTTCAGGCATCAATTTCTCTCCATACGTCAAAGCATTATTCAACCAAAGAATAATAGCATACCACGGAAGTTCAACGAGATCAATCTCTGCCCACGTCACAACCATGGTTGGTCTTCTTGCAGACGGTTTAAAATTATGCATTGGATATCATGAAGGTGAGTTGGGTCAAATAGAAATAATTGTTGTATATAGTTCGTTCTAATGCCTGATTTCTAACTGTTACAGATTTTCAATTATTGGCGACGTAGGCAGTCTGATATTGCATCGAATATCTAAATCGATAATATATTTTACTATTAGCTATTGTGAGAATGTATAGAATATAATAATTTTGTGACCATTTTTTTGTGGTGGGCCTGTTGGTTGGTTGGATTTTAGTAAGTTGTGATTTTTTCTTATTTTTTTTATTCAAGTTGTTACTAAAAATAAATGAGATGATGATGATGGTTGGGACCCTCTCGTAGACAATTCAGTTTTTGCTGATGTATGAAATAAATTGGATGATCAGGATCCAACTCCTCCTTCTTTTGCTCTCACCACTTAGCAGCCTGTTATAATTGTATTGCTATTTTTTGTTTCAGGCTGTAGTTCTACTTGAATTTTCAAAGTTTGATCATTTCCACCCATCTTTTTTTTGAATATGAGTAACATATCTTTTAATTAGTAATATATGAACTATTTATTAGAAAAATCGTGATATTAAAATAACAAGTTTTATCTATATATTCTTAGCTTCCTAAAAATGATAAATATAGGATGTATGTCAATAACTTTGAAACTACATTGATAACAAAGACAATGTCAAGTATGTATGAGGTAGATGAGAGTCCCCACCAAAGACTTGTAGATAGTAGTATGCACAAGAGATGATATAGAAATTGGAGAAGGCTGAAGTTGGGTCATGAATTGAGATGGGTTGCAATCGTGAAGACTAAAATAGTTAAAAAATATTTGAGGAATACCACAGGTAAGAGATGAAAAATCAAACTATATTTCGAGACATTTAGCTCCTTAGAGGCAATGCAGAAGATATGGATACTATTCATTTCATGGGAATCATTAAATTATGATTCATCTCTCAAATGAGATAAGGAAATTCTCTTTGATGACCATGTCACTAATATACAGTGCAGTTGTGAGAATGTGGCCATCATAATAGTTAATTCAAGTTAACAATAAGGCAATTATCATGCTTAAGTAGTTGGTAAGATTGAACACTAATTAAAATTTGTGTGTAAGTTAATGACAAGACAATTAACATCTTTAAGTGGTAAGTGAAAATATTAAAAATGAAAGGTTTATATTTAAAATATCAAAAAATGTAATAATTAAATTTATAGTATTTAAATGTTATTTATAAAATTATTATTTTTTAATAATTTCAATCTATATTATTGAAAACTACATATTTCAAATAGGTACTATGAAATTTTTAAAATTTCAATGAAACATAAAGAATAGATTGCATCTAATTATCTTTAGACTGAAAATTAATATTTTTGTAAGATCTTATATGAATGTAAAGAAGACATATGCATGTCAATATATTTGTTTAAATTTTTTCATAAATAAATGATTAATTATGACTTTTTGGTGTGACTTTTAAAAAATATTAATGTGCAAATTTTTCACTAGTCCTAACGTAGTCAAGAAAATATGAAATTCAAATTTTAACAAAAATATTTGCAAAATGAGTGTAGAATGTTCCCAAGCTTTTAGATTTTATAAGTGATATACAAATTGAAAGTTATGATTTTTTTCAATGTATATATCTATTCGACATATACAATATTGTATTCAAGAAATAATTAATAATTCAATAAAAAAGTCATAATGAGGAATAAAGTACATTTCCATAATCATGAGAGGTTTTTCAGAAACCCTTTTCATTTTACTAAATATAGTTAAAAATAACCCTATCAAATTTGAGAGCAAAGTTGTGTAAACTTTTAGAATAAAATTGTGCAAATTGCAAGTTTTTGGCAAGTTTGAGACTCTTAAAAATCCCAAATCCAAGCCAATCTCTTGAGGAATTCTTGGAGGGAATCTGAATTTGAGCTAAAAATGTTAGATCTAAACCCAAACATTTAAACTTTTCTATTCAATTGTTTTCTGTTTGAAATAGAGTGTAACTAAGCACCATGTTGAACTTTGAAGCATTCAAATTAGTTGGCAATTTTATAACATTAAGATCATGGAATCAACCACATGGAAGAGAATCCAATTCATAACAAATAGGTTTATGTGGAGAAAATCTTTCAAGAAAAAAAATGTAATACCCTCTAGCTTGTATGCCTTATGTGCTATTTGATTTATATGTTCTATGTTTAAAGTTTTGACAATGTATTATGAGATGCATGTGTTATGATCCGTTGCATCAAGCATTCTAAAGAGACTTTGTTGTATCATTGAGGTGCTTTGATTATGTACTTTGGATACCTTTTTTCCGATGTTTTATAATTATCATTGTATGTGATGTTTTGTATGACCATTAATGTGTTCTCAATGAGGTTTTGTATTAGCATTTAGATTTCTAACTTTGCGTTATAGGATGCATATATTGTGCCTTTATATTTTTATATTATCACAATGTTTCAAATTCACCATTTTCACTATATTTGATATAGGTTTGATTATTATATCCAAATCAACATGTTATGAATTATTTCTAATTATATAAATTGTTTCCTAGATCATGTTAGTCATCAATGATGTATAATTAGATGTGATAATTTGATATCATGATTATGAGTTAAATCGTGTTGGGTGGATTATATTTTTTTTCCTATTATTATGTGGAGCAAGTATACCTAATGTTTGACCTAAGTGTGCAGGTATAAGGTTATTTCAAATGGTGGTTATATTGGAGATGGTCATTTTTAGGAAAAACACGTGTGATAACCTCTATCTTGCTTAGTTTGAGTGTGAGATGGCTCTTGTGAATCCTTATATAATCCTATATCTAAATTGGTATTGATTATATAGAATTCACATGTTGTGCATACTCATAAGTGACCGAGTCCTTTACATATGATTACTTTTCTTCTCCTATTATGTTCTAATTTATTTCAAAATGTGTATTTGTCATGCTTGTGAAATGCTTAAATGGTTTGAGTCAAAAAAAGATAATATTTGTACCTTATTGGAGAAAGGTCTAAAGCATTATGTATTTTTGGTAGAAGAAAAATAAATTGAATTTAATCATTCTCTGAAAATAAAATATTTAACATAAGTGAAATAGAATTGATCTATAATTTAAAATGTGATTTAATTAAATTTGATTGGATCTCCTATGGTTATTTGAAAAATATCAATTTAAATTAAACTATTTTGTATAACTTCTTTGAATCAATGTTATCGATTAAGTATCCTTGAAAATGTTATTTTTGTAAAAGTGAATTTTAGAATTAAAAAAAACATAGTAAAAGGAAAATTTATATAAGGTATAAAGGAAAGCATTTTTAGAAACACTTGTTATTTTTACATTTTAAAAATTGCTCTCTTGCTCCATTGCAAATGAAGATTAAAAAGGAAGGGATGGGAATTGTTTTAGATTTGAATTGTCTTGGTGTGAATTTAGTTGTGTGTGGCATTGATTGTTGATTGAATCCACCCTTCAAAGGAGCTTTCTTTCAATTGTTCAAGCTTGTGTTGGAAGGGTATTTTATCCATTTTTAATAGTATTTGAAATGAAATTTCATGCTCAAATTAGGTGGATGCATATTGCTTTCATCTTGTAGAAATGAAAACCTTATTGTGAAAAAGTGAATTGAAATGAATATTTTTGTGTAATTTAGAAACAAAATCATATATTTTAAATTTCTAAATTTCTTGTAATTTGTGAGATAAAATTTTGAGGTTTCAATTAAATCCATAAATGGTGGATTTAGAAATTATTATGGTTTCATTATTTTATTCAAATTGATGAAAATTTAATGGATAACATAAATACATTTTTTATATTTTGTGAGAAAATTAGTCCCTCTAATGTTTTGGAATTTTATATCTTTTGGCAATGTGCCATTAGTTTTGCATTATTTTTCATGTCACATATAAATTGTAAATTTGAAATGTTGGATCCTTAGGATTGAGGTGTAGAGTAGGAAAGGAGTGAAATATCACCACTTGATCAAATTCGAAGGAATTCATATATAGAGCTAGTTGGTAATTTAACCAAGTGAGAATATAAACACATTAAGGTTAAATATAATATGTGATTGAATAAGATAACTACACCATACATTCAATGTATTACAAGGATATGGATTTGGAAGTATATGACATGTCAAAACTCGTGGAAGTTGATGAATATTGTTGAGCAACCTCATGTAAGGTAGGATTTCCTAGTCAAACTTCTATATAGTTGTTGTGCTAGTCTATTGACACTCATTGGCTTACTTCTAGGACCCCCATCCTATTCTTTCATCATATTTTGTATATTGCATTTCTTAGAACCCTATGTGTACCCTGGTAGCTTGTACCCTCATACATGTATGTTGTTGGTATTTACTCATATGTGTTGAATTGTGTGCATTATTGTTATGGAGACCTTTATGAATGCACACACACACACACACACACACACACATATATATATATGATTTTTGTGCATTGAAGGTGTGCAAATCCCTTATATTTGAATTATTTTAGGTATTCTTTTATGCTTGTATTTTCATGAGTTTCTACTTAGGTTATTATATTTATTAGATTATCATGAGTGTTTCCACGTACTTATTTGTGTGAGTGTGACTAGTACCGAATTTGATAGTCTCCCAGGATAGTGGACTGTGACTAAGGGTTCTATTAGAACACACAGATATACTAAGAGGGGGGTGAATCAGTATACCCCTCAAACTAACTCAATTCAATTTTATCAATCAACACTTATTACTACCTTAACTAGATAAAGCATTCAAAGCACAAGCACACAACCATAAGACCAAATTTACATGGAAAACCTTGCAAGGGAAAAACCACGGTGAGAAATTTGCTTGGAGCTACTATCCAAATCTAGCCTCACAAAAGTAATAACAAGATTTATAACATAGTTTTATGGATTCAACCAAAGGAAGTTTACAACTCCCTATCAATACAACACTTACAAAAAAGGCTACAACCTTAGCATACAATACTTGATGAATTCTGGTGATCCATTGCCACCACAACACCTTTGTTGCCTCCGGCTCACTGCCTTCAACATTCACACACTTCACTTCTACTTTTCACTCACTGCCTTCAACATTCCACACACACACTTTTTCATTCAGCTCACTACCTTCAACACTTCATTCACACACCTTTGTCTTCAACCCTTCATACACACACTTCTACCTTCAACACACTTCAAATACTTAACACATTCACACACATTCTTCTTCCTTTAGCTCACTACTTTTGGCATATATCACTTTTAGCATGTATTAAACACAAACACACACACTACTATGACACAATCGATCACACGCTTAATCCTTCATTTATACCTTTCGTAAGCTTAAAAAGTTTTTCCTTGTCATCCAAACTAAAACGTGTAAACATGAAACGTGCAATGGCCATAATGAGTCGCCTCCAAATCATCCACGAGAAAGGGAAATTAAATGTGGTCCAAGCCAAGAGATAAGTTGAACCTATTTCACATCTACACATAATCCCATGCTGGCGCATGCAACAAAAACTTAGCGCAAATACCTCAAGCTACCAAGTCAACCCAGCAGACACTTAACCTTCCAAATATTAACTCCAAACATAAGTGATACCAAATAGACCAAATAACATCATGGGGATTACATTGCTATCATTAAATAATATTCAAAAACATTTCCATGCCCTCATTTTATAACTTAAATCAACATTAAACTAGCGCAGGAAAATAGATACAGAACCAGTGTCTCTTGCATACCCAAGAAACATAGTATTGAGATAGAACATTGCAAAAATTGACTTGTGGTACACATCAAAATCTAAAACTTGAAGGGAGAAAGTAGATAGATGTTTTAAACTCATCCTCCAAATTGCAAGACCACAACATCGATTGTGAAGAAATGCAGAGCATTTCTCTGAACCATCCTGATTGTGGTAGTACAGTCTTCACTCTACGAGTTCTAGAAACCTTTGTGATAACTTTTATATTATGAAAACATGAAAATACATATTGTACATATGCCTCTAAAAAAGTTCCAAATCACAAGACAATATCTTCAAATGTGGAGGAATATAGAGCATTCTCCAGAGCTTTTCAATACAACTTCTTGAGCCACTAATTGCAAGAAAAACTTTTATGCATTTTACATCAATAGACAGTGAATACAATATTCGCAACAACTTTTATCTATTCACGAGAAACAAAAAATATAGGACACCTATTATAGAAGGCTTGTGGCATCCATCATCATACATACTACTTATGATCAACATACTAATTGTAGCACATGCAACCATCCACACACTACCACTTTGCTAACATTAATGATAATAGCAACATCAATCTTCATTCTCTTGACATCAATGACAACACTTGAAACAACCTTGCAACAATGAAATATCCCCTTTAGTTTTTTTTTTTTTTAACACAAAATATTATACCCGTTAAAGTTAGCTCAATAAACATAATCAGCTTGAAAGGAACCCTTCACTTTCTCATCACCAACATCTCAGTGTGGGCGAGGTGAGAGCATATGGTGCAAGGGGATTATTAGATGAAATCTAAAACTGAAAGTATAATGTTGCAGGCGGCTAGCTGACCATTCTAAAAAGTAAATGTTGGAAATGTAAATGTGGGCGGATAACCAACCATAAGAGCTTGACCACTTATTCAATAGGAGCACAAATACAAATAGAAATGTAAAGAACTCAACCACTTATTCAGGGGGAGTGAAAGAACAATCTGAAATGTAAAATAACTCAACCACTTATTCAATGGGAGTGAGATACACAAAATGTAAAGTGCATAAATATAAATGTTGATTAGTACTACTGAAATCAATGTTGTACAATATATGCTCTCATACAATGATATTAGATGATTTTAGCCCTCTTATCAGTCCAATTGATTTACAATATTCCTTATAACAATTATGAAGAGTGTCAAAGGAATATAGAAAATAAATGAAATAATCAAGTCTAATATGAAAACACAGTAAACTAAAAATCAAACCAGCAAGTCAAGAGATCACCAAAGTGCTCATATCTTCACCAATACAATTCTGATCAACAACAAACTAAAAGCAAATGAACCACAAGAGCTAGGCATTCAAGAAGCCAAATAAATAATGTCATTAACAACTCCAAATGCTTGTACACGAATTCCAATGCAAGAAAAGACAAGGGGCGACCTCTAGAGGAGGTTGACATTCTCTATAAAATTAGCCTCTTCACAAAAAAAATATTAAACTTGGAGAAATGAGGCACCTAGGGGAAGGAAACACATAGAGAAAATACCCAAAATCAAACAAAAATCACACCAAGAGCAATGATAGGTATGTGTGGGATCATCATGGAAAAAATAGGCCCTTAAGTGGCGAAAATTTTAAAAAAATCAGAGTTAGGCAACTTGACATAAAAATTTGAATAAGTTATCTATATTATTTTAAAAATATGTAAGAATCGACTCTGTAGCAAATTGAATGTAGTTTCTAAACTACTAGGTTTATTTAAAAAATAATAATCTATTTGGTCAAAATTTGAAATTTCAATGCAGTAGTACTTAAATTTCAGGGAAAAAATAAGAAATATGTATCTGCCTGACCAACCTAACCACAATAAAATGATAATATTTTTTTTTATAATATTTTAGATATAAGTAGAGGACTCATGTCCCAATGTGATGCATATTTTTTGTAATTTTTTACAAGTAAATAATTAATTATGAATTTTTATTAGAATTTTTTTAAAATATTAAAACTTGTATGTCCTGACCACCTTGACTTGGTCAAAACTTCATGAAATTGAATTTTATTTTTTTCAATTTTATAGTATGTGAAGAATAGAATGTGATGCATGTTTTGGATTCAAAAAATATGATATTGTTTGAAAGTTATAGATGTTTTTAATAAGCATATCAATCGATACTTTAGTCATAATTCAAATAGAAAATAAATAATTTATTAAATTCAAAGTAAAGCATAATTTATATTGGTGGAAAGTTGAGAATCTCCTTTAAAAACCCTTTTCGTTTCATCATTTTGGGTAAAAAAAGTTGTCAGCCACATACCCTACACATACCCATCATATCGCCACTTTTTGGCCCATCATGATCCTACACATACCCTAACCAAAAACATGTTTTAGCCAAGCACAACCAGCAACTCCAAAATTAAAAATATCAACCAAACAATTCATTGTGAAGCTCAATTTGCAAACTCTAGATGAAGAAGCGGTCTCAAATCAGCTAAGTGTTATCTCTCAAACACAAAACCAATATTAGCTAGGAGGTATGTGTTCCTCGAAGCAAGGGGTCTGAAATCATTTCAACAATACTTCATTATGATAAGCATGGATACCAAATGAAGGAACAAAGCCTTGTATTTATAGCACTTTCGAGATGACCTTTCGAATTCCTTTTTCCCTCTAAAAAGGGACACCCAAAATAAGAATATTAAATTATAATTTTTAAACACCTTTTGTCTCATCTCCCTAGGCATCCACTTTAGCTTGGAAAATATTATAACTTTTAAATATTTCATTTTCTCCACATGGGGTGTCCAAGCTCAAGGTCCCGCTTTAAAAACAACTTGAGTCATTCATCTAAGCGTGGGGGACCAAAAATGATAGTAAAATATAAAATGACTTAAGTAATTAAAACTGCCAAAACGGGCCCAAAAATTGTCAAAGACCAAATTGTCAATTTTTCTCTACCTAAAATAGAAATAACATTGAACTGCTAAACTAATGCCAAGAATAACACTGCCAGAAATAACACTTATTAAAAATAACATATTGCTAAAAATAGTAAGTGACTCCAAACTCATTTCAACTACAAACTAGGTAACTCTCACAACTTACTAAAAATACTAAGTCTAGAAAAGACATCTAATACTGATGCATGTTACACCATTCTGAAGCTCTCTAAAAACTAAGAAAGACCTAGAAATCTCTCTATAAAACAATTGCATGCAAACCCTTAAAAGCAAAAAAGAAACCTCCAACCAACAAGAAACCCTAATTTCCACTTCCGACTAGCCTACAGGCCTTCGAGATAGGCTAACAATCATCATAAGAGACTACTATCGAGAAGGGGGCATTACAGTTTGTCCTTCCCAAGATTGCTTGTCCTGAAGAAAATACAAGTATGGATGCTGCAAAATATGCTCACCTTCCCAAGTGACATCCTTAATTGACAAATTCCTCCATTACAGCAAGTACTCTTTGATTGACCTCTTCCTCAAAGAGTGCTCTCAAATATCAATGATATCCTCTGAAATCAATACCAACTATGCTTCCTCATCTAATGGAGGCAACTCTAAAGTAGCAACAACATTATGCCCAAGCGCCCTCTTGAGGTGTGACACATGAAAGACATTATGTACCTTGCTAATTATAGGTAGCTCTATCTCATATCTCATAAGCCACTTCCCTAATTCGATTGATGACTCTAAAAGGGCCATAGGAACATGGCTTAAACTTTTTTGCTCCACTCTTCTTGAGAATAGACTGTCTATAAGGCTGGAGTCTCAAATAGACCATGTCACCAACATCAAAAACTCACTCGACACGTTGTTGATTAGCATACAACTTCTATTGATTATATGCATGATGTAGATTTTCCTTCAGTGATCTCAAGATATCCTAACTCCATTGCAACATATCCCTCACTTGAGAGGATCTACTATCACCAAAAACCAATTCCACAAAGCTAGGAGCCTCGTAACAATACAGAGTTGTGAATGGAGACATCTTGATTAACATGTGGTAAGAAGAGTTGTAGCAATACTCTCCCAAATGAAGCCATTTCTCCCATGTTTTTTGTTGACCCAACACATAGTTTTTAAGATAGTCTTCCAACCATTTGTTCACAATCTTCGTTTGGCCATTAGTCTGTGGGTGATAACTAGTGCTTGGAGTGAGCACTACACCACTTAATCTGAAAATATATTTCCAGAATGTTCGCACTTAGGAACTTGATGTCCCTATCACTCGCAATGTTTTTCAGCAACCCATGTAGTTGGAACACCTCTCATAAGAACAAATCAACAACTTGAGATATTATAAATGAGCTAGTAATGATGAAGAAATGAGTGAACTTCGTCAATCTATCCACAATAACATAGATGCAATATCTCCCTTGCACCTTTGGCAACCCCATGATGAAATCCATCGATATACTTTTCCCATTTCTAATTGAGAATTGGTAGAGGCTACAAAAAACTAGCTAGAAAAGTGTTCTCATTTTTGTTCATTTGGCAAGCATGAAACTCCTTAATGTAGTGTAAGACTTCATCTTTTAGCCCTTTCCATAAAAAATATTTCACAAATCTACCTATAAGTCTTAAAATAACCTATCAACCTATCAACCAATTGATACCTCTCATTATGAAAAGTTCCCTCAATAATGTTGGTTGCAAACTAATTTTTAGCATAATCAACAATGATCTGCTCCTTCCAATCAACAGTTATCTCAATTAGAGAGCTCAAATGGGGTCTCCTAGATAGAGCATCAACCACAATGTCATTCTTCCCTATGACATACTCAATGTTGAAGTTGTAAGATTGTAGCTTACTCACCTACTTCTCCTGCCTCTCATTCAAATCTTTCTAATGCATGAAATTATTGAGACTATTATGATTAGTTTTCACCATAAACTTTCTCACAACCAAGTATTGTCTGAACTTGGCCAATGTGTGCATGATTGCAAGCATCTCCTTATCATAGATTGAATATGTTCTTTCAACACCCCTCAAATTTATACTCTCAAACACAATGGGATATTTCTCTTGCATTAGAATAGCCCCAACTCCTTCTCCTGAAGCATCACATTGCAACTCAAAGGGCTTAGTGAAGTTGGGTATAGCCAACAATGGATAAAAACTCATGAGATGCTTGAACTTGTCAAAAATAGCTTGTTCCTCGTCTATCCATACAAATTCCCCCTTCTTAGTGAGATCAGTAGGAGGGTCAGCCATCTGCAAATAGCCCTTCATAAATCTTTTGTAGAAGCCACATAAACCCAAGAACCCCTTCAAATGTGACACGTTCTTTGGAGGAGGCCAATCCAAGATAGCTTGGTTCTTCTCAGGGTCAACTCTAACTCCCTTAGACCTGATTATATGCCCAAGGTAGAGTGGCTCTATCATTCCAAATTCACATTTGGACTCTTTAGCGAACAAGCATTCAAACTCCAAAATACTAAGCACTTCCTCCAAGTGCTTGAGATGCTCTTCCCATGACTTGCTGAAAATGAGAATTTCATCAAAGAAGATAAGCACAAACTTCCTCAATTGCTTCTAGAAGATTATGTTCATGCAAAACTGAAAGGTGGTAGGATCATTCGTCAACCCAAAGGGCATGAACATAAATTCAAGATGCCTGAAATGACATCTGAATGTCATCTTCTCAATATCTGACTCTCTCATCTTTATCTGATGGTAGCATGATTTAAGATCGGTCTTAGAGAAATACATGGCCCCATGTAGCTCATCAATGAACTCATCTATCCTAGGAATAGGATATAGTTTCTTGATAGTCTTCTAATTCAACACATGGTAATCAACACACATGCGTAAGGTGTCATCCTTCTTGACTAGCACCACTGTTGAAGCAAAGGGACTCTTGCTAGGGTGAATGTGACCCATATCCAAGAGTTCTTTTATGGCCTTCTCAATTTCATCTTTTTGCTTCTTTGGATATCATTAATGAGTTATAATGACTAGCTTAGCTCCTTCTTTAAGCTCTATGACATGCTCAAATCCTCTTTTAGGAGGTTTCCCAAAAGGTATACTACCAAATACTTTACTCTTTTTTGTGATCAATGCCTAGATATCTATATGGTAGTGTCTCTTGTCTTCTATAGGATCAGATGGAAGAATCAAGTACTCTACTACCCACTCAATTTGGTCATGACAGACCAGCCTCTCCATCCTCTTGAAAGAAACAATACAAGGGCTGCCATTTGACATCCCTCAGTACCACCTTCTTCCCATCAGATTGAAACTTTAATTCCATAGTTTGCATGTTTAGAGTGATCTCTCCAAGAGATCACAGCCATTGAATACCAAGCACCGCATTTGTATCTCCAATTCCAACAACATAGAAGTCATATTTGACCTCATGGTTACCCAACTACATAGACAAGTTGGGGATCTTTCTGCTACAATAAATAGTGAAGCCATCAACCACCATTACTTTGAAACCTTAAAAATCCTCCATCTTGAGTCCTCTTTTTGCTACCAAACCTTCATCAATGAAATTATGATTTGCTCTAGTGTTGATTAGAGCAATGATTCACTACCCTCCAATCACTCCATGGACTCTGAAAGACTCATTCTTTTGAAAGCTTGAAAGTTGAGCCAATGTGCTCCCACTTCCAAGGTCCTTTCCTTCCACTTCCGGAGCATTCTCATCTTCATCATTCATTGATTCATATTGTTGTTCTAATATATCAAATTCTAATCCAGAATCAAAATAGGCCTCCATATGATGTGAATGACCCTTTCCATAGCATCTATGGCCTTTAACCCATGGTTCTGTGCATGTGTAATATAGACCATCCTTCCTAAGCTTCTCACAAAGTTCTTCATTCATCTTAGGAGGAAAATTTTTAGGCTAATGCAAAGAATGTTTCTTATCCTTCTTTTGAGCAAGGGTCTTTATCAAAAATTTAGGCCTTGGGGCATCCAACTCCATGATTCTAGAATTTTTGATAACCTCATCGAGAGTTAGTGGATCAAAAGCCTTAACCCAACCTTTCAAGGGTTTCATTAATCTTTTTGTATACAATACCACAAGTCTTCTTTCAATGATGTTGGGAACCATCAAATAAAGCTTTTGAAAATCTGCAATGTATGAGTCAAGAGAGCCATGTTGCTTCAGTTGTGTGAGCTCATGAAACTTGACTTTAGGATCCTTAGTATAAAACCTTTCAATTAGCTTGTTGGTGAATTCCTCATAAGTGTGAATAAGGTTATGGCCAAGGGTGACCAAACCATGATACCACCATTCATGTGCAGCTCAATCCAAATGCAAGTTAGCAAACTTGATGGAATCTTCTTCAGGTATCAGTCTGAGAGAGAGGTAGTTATCCAACTTTTGGACCCACGACCTTGAATAACACTTATCACTCCCATCGGAGTGAGCCAAGGAAACTTTACTAAGAGCTTGTTGATAATCCAATATAGGGGCCATAAGAGAACAATTTTCATGTCTTTCACCTCCTATTCTCTTCTTTTCATTCATATACTAATCTAATGAAAAAATGTCATGAATTTTAGCAGGTAGTGAGGCATACTCCATGTAGTTATTCCTCACCTCATCAGCCAATGGTATTTCAGATTTTTTCAGAGGTTCTTTACTTTGAATGAAGTTAGGGATGAGAGGTCTAGAGGCTAATCCTTTAGTGTTTGCAACATGTTGACCAATAGTTCTATCCCTTCCATTTATCTCAAAGGAATTGTTCTCACCAATATGATTCTATTGTAGCTGAGACTGAGTCTAAGACACTTGTTGATTCAACTTACCAAGCAACTGAGACATCATATTCAACATGATGTTGAACTTATTCTCAGTTCTCACCTATATATCATCTTCATATGGAATGGGCTCTTATCTCTATCTTCCATGGTCTCAACTGCAATCCCACTATTTCTCAAAACCTTTGAGACAGTATCTATGTCTAGAATTGGTGGGGACTGATATTGTTGTCTCTTTAATTCTCTAGTGTAGTATCTAATTTCTTTGTCACTTGTTTGGAAAACTAATCACTGAGACATACAAGCTGGCAGGAAAACCAGCTTAGATACCACTAAAATATCCCCCTTAATTTTTTTTATTTTTAACACACAATATTACACCCGTTAAAGTTAGCTCAATAAACATAACCAGCTTGAAAGGAACCATTCACTTTTTGATCACCAACATCCCAATGTGGGCAAGGTGAGAGCATACAGTGTAGGGGGGTCGCTAGATGAAATATGAAACTGAAAGTACAATATTGTAGGTGACTAGCCGACCATTCTAAAAAGTAAATGTTGGAAATGTAAATGTAGGTGGATAATTGACCATAAGAGCTCGACCACTTATTCAATAGGAGTGGAAATACAAATAGGAATATAAAAAATTCGACCACTTATTCAACGGCAGTGAAAGAACAAACTAAAATGTAAAATAACTCAACCACTTATTCAATGGGAGTGAGATATACAAAATGTAAAGTGCATAAATATAAATTTTGATCAGTACTACTGAAATCAACATTATAATATATGCTCTCATACAATGATATTAGATTATTTCAACCCTCTTATCTGTCCAATTGATTTACAATATTCCTTATAAAAATTATGAAGGAAGAGCATAAAAGGAATATAGCAAATAACAAAAATAATCAAGTCTAATATGAAAACACAACAAATTGAAAATCAAACTATCAAGTTAAGAGATCACCGAAATGCTCATATCTTCACCAATACAATTCCGATTAGCAACAAAATAAAAGAAAATGAACCACAAGAGCTAGGCATCCAAGAAACCAAAGAAATAATGCTATTAACAACTCCAAATGCTCCTATATAGATTCCAATGCAAGCAAAGACAAGGGGCGACCTCTAGAGGAGGTGGGCCTTCTCTATAAAATTGGCCTCTTCATAATAAAATTTGAAACCTAGAGAAATGAGGCTCCTAGAGTATGGAAACACATAGAGAAAATACCCAAAATCAAACAAAAATCACACCAAGAGAAATAACCAAAAATGTGCTTCATCCAAGCACAACTAGCAACTCCAAAACTAGAAGTATCAACCAAACAATTCACTGTGAAGCTCAATTTGCAACCTCTAGATGAAGAAGCAGTCTCAAATCAAGTAGGTGCTATCTCTCAAACATGAAACCAATATTAGCTAAGAGGTATGTGTTCCTCGAAGCAAGGGGTCTGAAATCATTTTAGCAACACTTCATTATGATAAGTGATGGATACCAAATGAAGGAGAAAAGCCTTGTATTTATAGCACTTTTGAGATGACCTTTTGAATTCCCTATTCCCTCCAAAAAGGGATGCCCAAAATACACTAGTAGAATTTGGAAAATAAATGACTAGGTGACTAATACTTTTAGTCACAACTAAAAATGACTAAATTCTACTCATTTTTTACAACTTAGCTATAAATGAGTAAATAAATGACTAATTTGGTTGTTGAATAAAAAATTATTTAGTCACAGAAATAAAAATGACTAAATAGCTAGTCATCAAATCCAAAGTAGACAATTTTTTTTTAAAATGATTTAGGCAATTATTGGCATAATGTATTCATGTGCATGATGTATTGGCATGATTATTCACATTCATTGCAGATTCATTTGTCTCACTTGACCTCACTTCATTCGTTCATTGTAGACCTCGCTTCATTTGTTAGCCTAGCATGAGGCATTTGATCAGGTATAATAGCTACTTGCATGGGCGATAAGGATTTAGAGAGGACCTGGAGACTTCTAAAAAGGCGGGAAAGGGCAAGGAATTTAGAGTTTGTTGCAACAAATTTGAATTCATTGAGGACCTCTATAGTGAAATCAGATTTGGGGACACCCTCTACAGTGAATTCAGAGGTAATTTGAAACCCTCATTATGTTAAACAAAAATTTGAAATGCTCATTACAGTCTACTGCTCTTAATAATGTTCTTTTACAATCTTTCCAATGGTCTGCTTCATAATGTGCTCGATCTAAATATACTAAAATTTCGGTGTCAGTGCCAAATTAGAATTTCCTCAAACTATTTTGATACATTTTCACTGCAAGCATAAATTGTCCTTGTGCAAAGTAAAAATGTGCTAGATTTACCCACACACCAGGCATCTGAACAAAGATGTTTCCTGTTGTAGCTTCTTGTACCTATGTAAAAATTTCCTTTGCAATATCAAATTGACCCCTTTCAACTAGCATAATGGTTGTCTCATTTGTAGCATAAACATTTCATGATCTTTGTGCCAACACTTTACAATATAGTTCTCTAGCCTTCTCAAGATGTTGTGCCTCCACCTTTGGATCCCTTCTCTCATTGCGAAAAGCTACAAAATAATTCCAATTTCCAAGTGAAATGTCAACATAAGAATTCTTCACATTTGATTCACTTTGTGCAACTTTAATTTTTTCTTTGCTTTAAGCCAATCATCTGTTTTCAGTTCCATTTTTCCAAGCATAGATAAAGAATTTGATGAGTTTTTATCCACCTTAAGTGCATCCCCAATCAATTATAGGCTTAGTTGGATCTCATTCTAAGGCTGATCCATCGCTACAAGATGTAGATATGCATCCACATAATTAGGAAACTTGAACAATATTACCCTATATAAAAAATTTCCTTTTCAGTATCATGTAGATATTCAAACAACCTAGCAAGATTAAATAGTGTTGTGACTTTATCCCATGGTAACTCAAGTGAAACACCACCTTCTTCTAGTTGATGAAATAATTTCATATCCTTAAAGAGCATAGGAAAACTAAAAAATTAGCAATGGGGCTTTTATTTATGAATTCAACCCAAATTACATTTCCTAATGCCTCCATAAAAGTTTGTTGAGCCAACTCTAGTTCATCACACTCAAAATGAAGAACCCCAATGTTGTTTAACAATTCAATGGGTACTTCTTCTCTACTCTTCTTTAGAAGAGACTTTGGCATCTTAAGAGAATCTAAGGCTGCACTGGATTCTAACAATATTAATAACCCACCCATGTTGATAAATGCATGGGCATCAGGTGGATCTATGTGAGTCGCCTTTCTTAAAATTTCCAATTCCTTCTCTGCCAACCCTTGCTGAGCATATATATGGCCTACAACTTTTAATCTCTCACAGTTCTCAAGGTGGAGCTCCAAACATTATCAAAATTTGAGAGAGAACTCTTAAGATCACCCAACTTCAATTGAACCTATCCACAAAATCTTGTGGCCTTTGGCTTTCCTTGACAAGTGGTGTCATAATCACCTTTACTATGATAAGATCATTGAAGATTATAATGTGAATGGTATTTCATGAGAGGGTGGTCAGTTGAAACAAGAGTTATCTTAGTCAACTATTCCACAAGAAAATGCTGCCCTATAGTGAAGAAAAACTGGTTTACTAAATGATTCAATGAAATTGCAAAGTACATGTATAATTCAAAGGCTCTATGTATCTTTTCCATTCCTTCGTGAACACTACCTTTTTCACTAACTATGAGAGTCCTACAAGTGAAAAATACATAAAACTAACCATAGAGATTTATGTCGAGGTAGAACATCATATCCAAATGCCTCCATAAAAGTTTGTTGAGCCAACTCTAGTTCATTACACTCAAAATGAAGAACCCTAATGTTGTTTAACAATTGAATGGTTACTTCTTCTCTACTCTTCTTCAAAAGAGACTTTGGCATCTTAAGAGAGTCTAAGGCTACACTGGGGTTTGACGATATTAATAACTCACCCATCTTGATAAATGCATGGGTCTCCTCCCCCCCCAACCCCAGTGGGTGGCATGGGTGGATTCTAAGGGGTCTAGTTTAGTTGATACAATTTGGATGGATGCTTCACTCCGATCAACAAGGTGCATCATGTGGATCTATGTGAGTTTCCTTTTCTTAAAATTTCCAAAGCCTTCTCTACCTACCCTTGCTGAGCATATATATGGCCTACAACTTTTAAGCTCTCACATTTCTCAAGGTGGACCTCCAAAACCTTTTCAAAATTTGAGAGAGAACTCTTAAGATCTCCCAACTTCAATTGAATCTATCCACAAAATATTGTGGCCTCTGGCTTTCCTTGATTGATGTCATGTAGTAGCAGCCAATGGTATCATAATCACCTTTAATATGATAAGATCGTGCAAGATTATAATATGAATGATATTTCTTGAGAGGGTGGTTAGTTGAAACAAGAGTTGTCTCATTCAACTATTCCACAATAAAAAATTTCCTTGCAGTGAAGAAAAAATGGTTTGCTAAATGATTCAATGCCATTGCAGAGTACGGGTATAATTCAAAGGCTCTAAGCATCTTTTTCATTCCTTCATGAACACTACCTTTTTCACTAACTATGAGAATCCTACAAGTAAAAATGCACAAAACTGACCATAAAGATTTATGTAGAGGTAGAACATCATTCCTAATGTCTCCATAAAAGTTTGTTGATCCAACTCTAGTTCATCATGCTCAAAATGAAGAACCCTAATGTTGTTTAACAATTGAATGGGTACTTCTTCTCCGCTCTTCTTTAGAAGAGACTTTGGCGTCTTAAGAGAATCTAAGGCTGCATTGAGGTCTGACAGTATTAATAAATCACCCATCTTGATAAATGCATGGGCATCATGTGGATCTATGTGAGTTTCCTTTCTTAAAATTTCCAAAGCCTTCTTTTCCTACCCTTGTTGAGCATATATATGGCCTACAAATTTTAATCTCACACAATTCTCAGGGTGGACCTCCAAAACCTTTTCAAAATTTGAGAGAGAACTCTTAAGATCTCCCAACTTCAATTGAACCTATCCACAAAATCCTATGGCCTCTGGCTTTCCTTGACTAATGTCATGTAGTAGCAACTAGTGGTGTCACAATCACCTTTACTATGATAAGATCGTGCAAGATTATAATATGAATGAGATTTCATGAGAGGGTAGCCAGTTGAAACAATAGTTATCTCAGTCAACTATTCCACAAGAAAATGCTTCCCTATAGTGAAGAAAAAATGGTTTGCTAAATGATTCAATGTCATTGCAGAGTATGGGTATAATTCAAAGGCTCTACGCATCTTTTCCATTCCTTCATGAACACTACCTTTTTCACTAACTATGAGAATCCTACAAGTAAAAAATGCACAAAACTAACTACAAATATTTATGTAGAGGTAGAACATGATCATTTCCTAATGCCTCCATAAAATTTTGTTGAGCCAACTCTAGCTCATCATGCTCAAAATGAAGAACCCCAATGTTGTTTAAAAATTGAATGGGTACTTCTTCTCTGCTCTTCTTCAAAAGATACTTTGGTGTCTTAAGAGAATCTAAGGCCACACTGGGGTCTAACAATATTAATAACTCACCCATCTTAATAAATTCATGGGAATCATGTAGATCTATGCAAGTTTCGTTAAAAATTCCAAAGCCTTCTCTACCTACCCTTGTTGAGCATATATATGGCCTACAATTTTTAAGTTCTCACAGTTCTCAGGGTGGACCTCCAAAACCTTTTCAAATTTTGAGAGAGAACTCTTAAGATCTCCCAACATCAATTGAACATGTCCACAAAATATTGTGGCCTCTGGCTTTCCTTGATTGATGCCATGTAGTAGTGGCTAGTTGTGTCATAATCACCTTTACTATGATAAGATTGTGCAGGATTATAATATGAATGAGATTTCATGAGAGGGAGGTCAGTTGAAACAAGAGCTATCTCAGTCAACTGTTCCACAAGAAAATGCTGCCATGTGAAGAAAATATGGTTTGCTAAATGATTCAGTGCCATTGCACAATACAGGTATAATTGAAAAGCTCTGCACATATTTTCCATTCCTTCATGAACAATACCTTTTTTCACTAACTGTGAGAATCCTACAATTAAAAATTGCACAAAACTAACCACAAATATTTTTCCACATTTCAAATAGCAATTTATCATCAAAAAAATGCACTTAAAACTTGCAAAAAAATACAAATAAAATCACGCTGATTTTTGTGCCAAAACAAAACCATGGGACCATAGCTTATTGCTTACTATTATGCTTTGATAGATTTTTTCCAAGAATCCACAACTTTTTTGAAATCTCCTATTTTAGTATTTTAGCCATAACAACAAGACAATGAATTGTTTGATAAAATGCTTTGGTAGACATGTATTAAAAATGTGGTAGCATAGAAAAGGCAATGAACTTTGGAAAAAATGCCTCAAAGAAAGGCGGTCTCATGGTGATGGAATTCCATGATGAATTCCATGACAAGCGAATTGTTATGGATTGTTGTGGCATTCCATCACCATGAGACCACATTTCTTTGAGGCATTTTTTAACCAATTCACTGCCTTGTCTATGCTATTGCTTACTATTATGCTCTGATAGATTTTTTCCAAGCATCCTTAGCTTGTTCGAAAGCACTTGTTTTAGACTTTTATCCATAGCAACAAGGCAATGAACTGTTTGATAAAATGCTTTGGTAGACATGTAAGAAAAATGTGGTAGCATAGAGAAGGCAATGAAATTTTTGAAAAAATTCCTCAAATAAATGTGGTCTCATGGAATGCTATGACAATAAAATGCAATTGGAAACTGCTCCTAGTTATTAGTTATTCAATGTGAAGTAATTGCATAACTGCTTAGGTTGACTTTGTAAAAACTATATTGTAATTGATTTTTTTTCATCTATCAACATCTAGTTATTAGTTATGCAATGTAAAGTAATGCTTTGAGTTTGAAAGATGTGCAATGCAATGTAATCAACAATTTGAATATAAACTACAAAACTCTATTTTTAACAATTCATTAGTTAAACTCTCTATTTTATTTTCTCTCTATAAATCTATTGCTATGGAAATTCCTTTCAATTAAAAAAAAATAGTTTTTGACTCTTAGTCTACATTTTTTTGTTGATGTGTAGAACATTATAGATGGATTAACATCGAAGGTTGAAATACCATGCATTTGATGAGAGAATAGTCGATGAGAGTGACATGGACAAATATCCATGTTCATGTAATGACTATCTTGGTGGAAAGGTGAAAAAAAGAAGTCAGATTTATCGACATATGATAAGATATGAGCATGGTGGTATAAGCCCTTGGAATGTCAATTATTACAAAGATGTGATAGAATGGAAAAGTGTGAGAGATGAAGAGGCAACAAACATAGATGAAGTGGCACCAAACGTGATGAAGTGGTACCAAACATAGATGAAGACGTAGTAATGTTAGACAAAGGGTTTGAAGTTGATAGAATGTTGAATGAGCTCGTATAAACGATGATTAGGCCAAGTTGATGGAGGATGCTTCAAAGCCTTTGTATGCTAATTGCAAGTTAAGTCGTTTGACAACAATCATTCAAATTTTTAACTTGCAGGTGGTGTTTGGTTGGAAAAATGAGAGTGTAGATCAGTTATTGGCATTATTAAGTTCGTTGTAACCACTTGACTCCACATTTCTAACAAAACAAAGTCAATGTAGAAAGGAAATCACTAAGCTAGGCTTAGGGTATGAAAACATCCACACATGTGTGAATGGTTGCGTATTATTTTGCAAGAATCTTGCAAGTGAGAGTGAATGTCTGAAATGTCATGAAGCAAGGTATATAGAAGGGTTGAAATCAGTTGTGGTTCCTAGAAAGGTTCTTCGCCACTTTTCAGTAATCCCACGATTACTCCAAATGTATAGGTGCAGAGACATTGTTGAACTTATGCAATGGCATGCCCAAAATAAGAGCACTCATGGAAAACAACATGTGCTTGATTATAAGATGTGAATGGAATTTGATAATAGATGGCTTGATTTTTCTCAAGATCCTCATAATATAAGGTTGGTTTTGGCTCTAGATGGGGTGAACCCATTCTCAAATCAAAGTATTAAATGGTCAACTTGGTCAGTGTTTTTAATAAATTATAACTTGCCTCCATGGTTAGCAACTAAACCATTTTTCTTAATGCTATCATTGATTATACCAGGAAAGAAAAGTGTGACTTCATATACAATTGGTGCTTATCTAGAACCATTATATGATGAGCTAATGGAATTGTGGAAAGGAATTGAAGCAATTCTGTCTTTAAGGGATGGTCATTCAATCAAATTCACTTTAAGAGCTTCCTTATTGTTTGTGATTCATCATCTTCTTGCATATGGCACATTGTCTAGTCTTAGTGTTCATGGATACCATGGATGTCCTAATTGCAACTTTAAGGATTTTTTGAGGCACTCAAGAAGTTTGCATAAGTATATTTATTGTGTACATCATGCTTACCTTAAAATGGATCATCCATATCGTCAACAAAAAACATAGTTCAATGGTCAAGAAGAGAATCATGAAGCACCATTACTAATAACAAGTGATTACATTGTTGAGAATGGACAAAAAAAAATCATTTATTGAAAATGATGGGATTGTTGGTAGTAGATATGATCCATGTAATTATTTAAGCAGTGTAAAAGGTTGTGCATATTATATAAGTTGTCATAATTTAAGGATATAGCCATTAGGCATACTGTTGACTTTATGCATACTAAGAAAAATATAGCCTATGCTATTATAGAAACTCTTTTTGTTGCTTTTGATACTATTTCATCATGTGAAGACTTTCGACAACTAAATATTCTTCGAAATATTTGGGTTGAAAAATATGATGATGAAAAATATAGAAAACCTAGTGCTCCTTATGTTTGGACAAAGGAACAACATGCACAATTCTTATAGTTGATGTCTTAGACTCATTTTCCCACTGGATATGTAAATAGTAGTATTAGAAGCCAAACTAACATTAATGGCTTAAGAGGCCTCAAGACCCATGACTATCATGTCATAATGGAGAATATTTTACCTATTGTGGTAAATATATTAAGTTTGGCAAAGGGCCAAGATTGACAGTTATAAGATTGGGCCTAATATTAAAGAGAATGAGTTTACATGTATTAGATAGTTTGAGGGAGGAGGTTTTTGAAGTCCTTTGTCTATTGGAATGGGAATTTCCACCAACAATCTTTAACATTTCTATGAATCTTTTGATACATCTACAATATGAACTAAAGCATTGTGGCCTAATAAGAACAAGATGGATGTATCCTATAGAACGATATATGAAGGTTTTGAAAAAAATTGTTCATACTAGGGAAAAACCGGAAGGAAACATGTCTAAGGGATATTCAATGCAAGAGGCCATGGGATTTTGCATAGAATATATGAAGGATTTAAAAAATGTCAATCGGCATGTATGGGATGATGACAAAGAAGACACAATTGCAGGTGAAGTATTGGAAGGCAATGGATGTTTCTTGAATCTATCACATCAAGAAAGAAGTACGATACATGTCTATATTCTTCAAAACATATCTTCTTTTGATAAGTGGCATAGGTAAAAAAAATTAACACAATAATTTATTTACTCAATTGCATTTACACATTTATATTATCAATCTTATTATTTGTATGCTAATATTCTATGTAGAAAATATGAAGAAGACAATCAAGCTTGGATGCAACATCGACCTCAAAGGCGTAAATGTCATGCTGATTTGATTGGAGGTGATTCTTTTCCAAAATTTGAAGAATGGATTGCTAATGCAGTTAGGGATGCAAAAGAAGGTCAATATATAACAATGGAGGAAAGTGAGCTTTCAAAATCTCCACATTTATGGACTATGCGTTTCAGTGGAATGTGGGCCTATGGTAGTCATTTAAGAGTGGAAGGAAAAGAAAAAGGAAAGATAAATTGTGATTGTGTTTTTAGTGCTGAAATTCTTCATGAACCTAAGAAGGAATTTTATGTTGGATTCATCCAACAAATTATTCTAGTGGACTATGGTGAAAATAGTCCTATATTATTAAAATGTAAGTGGATCCGACCATCTGCAGTACAATTTGATGAGTATGGATTTGTACGTGCAAATAGAAGACAATTTTTATCAGACATGGATGAGCCGTATGTTTCCCCTCTTCAAATTAACCAATCATTTCTAATTGATGATGTAAGAAGCCCAATATGGTCGCATGTCATTCAAAAAGAGTCTTGTTCAAAATAAAAAATCATGGAAGTTGTTGATATAATGCCTCATGGGCAATATGTTAATTTACAAGAAATATTCAAAGAAGTAGATGAAGACGATGATGGAGTGTTTGAAGAAGTCATTTTGATTACCAATGAAGAGATGGAGAGAGAGAATGCATTGCATGACACAAATGAGGATGAGGAAGAAAATCAAGCAGATGCAGACACGAATGATCAAGATTTTGATCTTCCTAGCAATGTAGATGATTATGATGATGTTTTGTCAGGTCTTAAGAGGTTAGCTTGTCACCTAAACTTTGGTTATATGTATGGTGTAGTTTATTATTGGATGTAATAAATATCTTAGTATAGGTATGCTTATTCACCATTGTTTTACTGATACATTTTTGAATTTAATCATCATTATTTTGTTGGTACATTATATACAAAACCTGAGATGTTCACTACTGATTTGAAGTACATTTAAAGTTAGGTTCAATCATTTTTCTTAGTTTTCTTACTTTGGTTGAAATTTTGAAATTAATTTTGTTTAGTTAGAATATAATTTCTTGTATGTCCTATATGTTTTCTAGATGCAAACATATAATGAACATCTGTGATTTAGTAATACATATAGATATCTTAACATAGGTGAACTAAGCCTCCCCATTACAAATAAATAAATGATCTCTTAAGTTTGACTGACACTAAAAACTAAAACTGAGAGACTACACAATTAGAGAATTGTTCAATCTTTTCAATAAAATGATATCTAAAATACTACATTCATAATAAAATCCAATACTACACTGCCACAACAGTCAATAGTGGTATGTGTGGGATGGTGAGACATATAGGTCAATATACAAATGCTTACCACAATACCAGGGTAACCAAATAGGAATATCATGGGGTGGCGGTGAGAACATGTTAACAACTAAAGTAAACCATAGGCCCACAAGGGGTAAACAGTGACATTTTGGTATGGAAATGAACAATCACTCAACCTCTAGAATTAACATGTTGTCCTGTGGGATTCCAAAGGGGTGTGCAAGGGGTGGCGGTACTGCTACCACTACCCTGCAGTGGTTTTGATATGACAAAGTAGTATGGCAGTGAATAGTCACTCAACCACTAGAATTAATCTATCATCCCGTGGGAGTCCAGAGGGGTGTGCGCAGGATGGCGATACTGCTAGCACTAACCCACAACAGTCTTGAAATGATAGGGTGGTATTGTGGTACAAGCTTTCAAAGCATTAAATGATTACACCGTTCAATTTCCCAAGATCAACATGTATTGAAACTCGAAATATGGGAAGATTCTGAAATATTTTGCATGAATTGACATTAATAATGAGGTGACCGAGCTCAACAACAAATATTACTTGGGAAGTTTGATGAAATTTTGGAAATCATTCACAAAGCTCAGTGTACTGGAGGCAAGGGAGTTCAAGAGGGAAAACTCTACAGCTATTATTTCACTAGGTAATTTTATAAAAACCCTCTATAGCAAGTGTATAAGAACTGAATTTGCTTCTACAAGTAGACACTTAAAAAATCAAGTAGGAGTAAATTCTTCATCATGCCACCCAAAAGAAGTCAACTTTCGAGTCAAAAGGAAGAGTCCATAGTTTCTAAATCAAAGAAGAGGTCCCTAAAACAATCCATTTTAGATGTGTTACCTAATTTTGTAGACAAAGGATCCAAAAAGGTGTTTAAAGATACACCCCATGGATGTAGAGACCCAATTATCCCTATCTCAAGGTGGGATCTGTTTTGGTACTTCTATGAAAAAAGGGTTGAGAAGATTCCAGTTTCGAATCCTTGGACCTTAGATTTGGCCAAATTGATAGTCCCAAATGTCTTCGTAGATGTTGAGTTTATTAAAGTATTGGCACAATATTATCACCCAACTACCAGGACTATAAGAATGCCAGATGGTTCACCATTAGTGGTGCTGACTAAAGAAGAAATTATAGAGTGTTCTATGTTAAACAAGCAAGCTATCACTATGATCGACTTGGACAGAAGTGAGGAGGATTATAGGAGATTGAGAAAAACCTACAAGAGTGATGAACTTCATTTACACATGAAAAATGGTGTAAACAATAGAAGGATACCCATCTCCCCCTCCCAAAATGAGTCATTTTCCATAGAAGACTTCCAAGTATATTTCAAAAGAACTCATTTTGCTTTGTTCCAAGTGCTTGGAATAGATGTTGATGAGAGGATGCCAACCTATCTCATGATGATGGAAATGAGGATACAAAATCTTGAAGTCAACATTGAGTATGACTTTGCTGTTGAAATTGAGAAAGGGCTACATGAGAGATTTTTGCAAGAGAGAACTCAGCTCCCATCGCTTCCAGGAAATACTCTCTATTGTGTCATTTAATATTGTACCAAAATAGAAATAGATGAACTAAAAGAATGTGTTTGGGAATGACTGATGATGAAGGGAATAGGTTGCCAGTACAAAATTGGTGTTACATCTGGGATAGTAGATGTAAACATAGTGATTATGTAATATTTCATGATGATTTCATAGTAAAGTTCATGGCCACTCTTGATCATATTTCACCAAGATTTCCTAATAAAATCATGCAAGTATTAAGACCTTTAGCATTAAACCTAGAGCAAGGACACACTCACGATTTTAGTGATTGGTTCTTCTTAGCAAACCAAATAGTAATAAGGATCTATGGGTGTCCTCAAGCCCCACATGTTTTACCTAAATTTGTTTCTATTTGAATTGTTTTCTTAGAATTTATGTGGAAAATTTTATGGATGGAGCAGGATGTTATTGAAAGACAGAAAAAGGGAACATTCCTCCTTGACCTAACTAAATGTGAGGAGCTATCCATAGGGTTTGACACTCTTGAAGAACTGTAGAACTATTTGAAGATGTGGTATTCATTGAAGCCATGAGGAGAAAGGGTCTTTGATCTTGAAGGGAATATTAATTTTATAAAGCATACACTTCTCACTAAAGTTGGGATTACCCATGTAATGGATTACGAAGAAGATGTAATAAGAAATTGCTTTACACCTGATGAAGTTTTTCAGAGGAAGAAGAAGTGGGAAATCATAAAGAGGCTTGAGGAGGAGAAGAAGAAAAGGGACACTGGATTCTATGTTGAAGAAAAGGATCCTATCAAAAGGATGAATGTTATAATTGACAACTTTGAAAGATTATATGTTGAACCATAAAAGAAACCTGAGGGTTAGTCTTCAAAACCCTCCAAGCTTCCCATCAAACCAAGTGGTATTGTAATCATAGAGCCCCTACCAGACACTGCCACAATACAATCAGAAGCATCCCCTGAGCAACCAAGTCCTAAAAGGCAGAAGACACATGGAGTGGCCACCTTAGTGGAATATGAAATAAGTGAAGGAGTAGGGGATACTAAAGAGGTAGCTGATGTAATTTTTAATTTTAAAGATGATGAAGTTGATCAACCACCTCCTAAGCTTGTAATTGATGCTCACAAATTAGAAGAAAGAGTGGATGTACATGGGCATAATGATCAAGAAGTGCATGATGATGAAAGGGTGATTGCTGCCCTTAGATTTATTGAAGATGACAAATTTATTCAAACTCCCAAGTTTAAGGATTTTTGGTTTAAGAAAAAAATGAAATAATTTGAGAGACTTCAAATTAATAACATGGGCACTGAGGAATCACAACATGACCAGATTATTTCCCAGACTCTTGAAGAACTCAGGATTAATGAAATTACTATTAGCCCCCAAGAAGCAAGAAAATTGGTCTTAGAAAGCAATATACTAATTATTCTTCGGATGGAGTTAAAAATATATATTCTTACTGGATCAAGTAAGAAGAAAAGAAGATCCCATGTTGGTTTTTGAATTCAATTTAGATGAGGGAATGAGTTGAATAGGCTACAATCCAAGACTTGAAACCATAACCTTTTGGACAAAGACAAAAAGAACAAAAAAACTAAGATTGCTTGATGTTTTAAAAGAAATGAGAGGGACCGCCATGGTAAAGAAACTTCAAGACACATCAATATTGGAGGAAACTACTATGAGAATGCACTCAACAATGTTTACTAGGGATATGGTTAAAGTATGGAGCTTAGATTGGCAAAATATGAGAAAGAACAGACTGATTTGAATGATGAAGTGAATAGGTTATTCATAGAAAATGTGAAATTGAAATAGCACTTGAAGGGAGAAGGTCCTTCCCAAAGCACAAAATTAACAGTATACCATCCCCCTACCATCCAGACTGATATAGGTGCAATCATTTTTGAACAAGTTAATGTTGTAAAACAAGAAATTGAGAAGTTGAAAAAGAGTAATGAAGAAACAAAGGAAAGAGAGAACAGAGAAACCCTTAGGGTATTGGAACAAATCTTGGAGCATAAGGTTAAATTAATTGTGGAAAATTTGGAAAATGTGAATGAATGTTATGTCTTCTTGTCACAAGCAGTTGATCAGATAAAGGTCCATGTACCTATATTGGACCCCATATTCAAGAAATGTCAACTTGTACATCAAACCTTAATGACTTTGTGCAGAATTTTACAAAGGAGTGTTGAGGCCCCCACAACTTTAAAGCCTACTGAGAAAATGGTTTGAATGGTCATAGATGAATTTCAATACATGTCTATAGAAGAGAAAAAGATCAAGGCAAGAATGGATTCATTTCACATGCTAAAGCAGTGGTTCGTCCCTAAGATACTAAGGGATGATGATCAACTGAAAGGATCCAAGGATTGGATAGATGAGTTTAGCAAAATTGTTCCCAACCGCCTCACTAATATACAGAAGGATGGTGGCATAAATATTCACTGCCTCAATTTAACCTTGGATGGAATAATTGCAGTGGATGTTGGGTACTCAAAATTCATCATTGATGCCAAAGGGATATTAGACAACAGATGGAAGAGTCACTTGGACAACACATGAAAAATCCAAGAGTACAAATAGCCTCATGATTACACGATGTACCAATGGGAGCAAACACATCTAGCTCCCCCAGAAGAATAGGCCTTGCAATAAAGTACCAAGCCCTGCAAATACTATCATGGAGAGAGGACCTTGGCAGATCTGAATGATCATGGGTACCTTACGATGAGTAATGAACTTCCATATCTTGTGAGTGTTTTGGAATTCAACATCTAATAAATTCTCTTCACTTCTCATCTTTTATCAAGCTTTTAAAGTTTTATGTAATCCTATGTAAACAACGATAATTAAAACTTTTTTATTTATGTTAAAAGTGGGTAACTGACAAGACACTTTTTGACATGTCAATCAGGACAAAATTTTGAAATGTATTATAAAATAATTTTGAAGATCAATAGAATGAAGTTATAATTGGTGTTCGAATTCTAGTTTCAATTGTTTGTTGAAGTGAATTAATGAATATTATCTTGATGTCTCTAGTCTGATCTTTCCTTGTTATTTAAATCAATATATCAAGGGTATATCTAGTTTATCAAAACACATTTGTTGTCAAATAATTCATTTTGTACTACAATTTGGTGTCAAATCTTTGGTAATTATGGTTAGTTTCATTACATTCAAATTCTAAATTTTGGGAAATTATATATAGTAAATAGATTGATGGTTGTTTGGATAGTGAAATTAGCTCTCTTAGAAATTAACTGAAATATCTAGAAGGATTATTTTAATTATAGAGGATTTTGTGGTTACTTTTCTAACAATGATTTTATAGTGCAACTAGCTTGCTATTTTCATTCAAGATACAAGTCATGATAAAATTCAAGCACATACCAAGAAGATGATACTCTAATTCAAACCCTCAACCTTAGTTTAGTCTACTTATATGGGGATATTAAGGAAGTTGCTAAACAATTAATATATATCATTTGTTATTTGTGGAGAGTCCTGTGAGATCCAATATGACAATGGACCAATATCTAGTTTCTGTTTTGCTAATACTGAACAGGTTTAGGGTACTATAGCAACCAAGACTTTATACTTTAGAACATTAGAGTTTATAGTTATGGCGGCTGATACAAATCCTCATGTCATTCTTGATCCTTTGATTTCATTGGCCAAAGATAAGGTAGTGATTTTTTCTCTCCTTGTACCATTTTGAATTTTGACATTATTGCAACCTTTTAAAATGTCAGATGGGAATTGTAACATTTTTAGGTTAACTCCATGTGTCATGCAATACCTGAATCATTCCTTAATTTGTGAGAGGCTTTACTTCAATCGCCTTTGATATGTTTCAATCGTTCACTGACAATATTTACATCATGTAGATGCTGCAAAGGTGAATTGAAGGGATAGAAACCAATAAAATGAACACAACTTGAGTCTTATTGTATGGGGCAGTAATCACATGGGTAAAATGGTGGGATTGAAACTAATGAAATGATGTTTGACATAGTACAAAACCCTTTTAACTGCAAAGTTTTCTCATGATCAAATCCCCTGAATTGCTACCCTTTTTTCTAATTTTGAGGAATTGCAAGAGAATAAATCTAAATAACTTGCACATGAACATCAAATTTTTGGACTTATACTGATGATGAGTTTTGAACCATTTGGTGGTGCTTCTGAGTATTTTTTCAAGTAGTTGTTTTCTTGCAAGTTTAATGGTTGCCTTAAGTTTTGTTATTAATCATTAGTTTGAAAATTACCATTGTAGAAAGTACCTTGTGTTTGTGCCTTCAAAAGTTGAATTGAGCGATGCTTGTAAAGTGAATGGGGAAGATGATGTCATAGTAGGGAAACTTGTTGTGAAACATTGGGTTAGTAATTTTTGGATGTTAAGGCTTCCTAGTTGGATATCAAAGATCTTTTCTCATCAATTTAATTTGGAATTTATGTATAAATGGATTATTTAATGGTATAGGTCTTTACTGAGACAACAAATGAACCAAGGTTGACATTTTTGTTGTCCAAGTCTGATGGCATTCTTGGGCTTGGTATCCAGGAATTTCTTTTTGATAATGTTGTTCGAATCTGGTTAGTGTTGATAGCCTTCATTCTATATTATGTCAACTTCATTCTATAATTTGAGTGTATCACCTTTCTTAAATTTTGAACAAGGTTCTGAAATAAAGGGTTCAATATACATATTTCAAGCCTATGTTGAACACTCTGTTTAAGGCATTTGTTGACAAGGCTACATTTTTTTAACTAATTTATCTTTCTGTTGTGTTTGGACTTTCTTTTGTAAAATTGCAATATACAATGCACTTTTATTCTTTCTGAATTGAGACTAATATTAAATTTTTTGGTTGTATTGAGGTACAATTTCATTCATGGTAGAAAAGGCAACACCTTGTTGCTCATATCAGATGCCACATTGCATATAAAAGAGGAAATATTCTAGCTGGGTTATTGTTGACTACGACGTTGAAGGAGAGAGCTTCATATATGGGACAAGATCAACACTCTCCTTAGATTCTACACGTTACAACTTGCTTCAGGAATATTTCCCATGTTGTAGAAGTTTTAAGATATGAAAGGGGCATGTGCTCACATTCAAGGGCTTCAAGCATGCATTTTCATCATTGCAAAAGTCTTTTGGACAAGTTTCTTTCTTGTAGTAATTTCTCTACAGTATTGTAACTCATATTTAAGTCTTGTGACTAAAGATAACAATTATAATACTCTATTTGTAAGCTATAACTAGAAACTTTGTTTAATTAATAAAGTTCACCAATTTTGCCTTCCCAATGGCTGTCTTATTGTGTGCAATTGATGATTGATGTGTATTTCTGTGTTTTATGCTTAAATCCTCAAATATTAGTTAATTAAAATGACTAAATATACTACTAATTGCCATCAATTAATAATTAAATTGACTAAATATACTACCAATTGACAAAAATTAGTGAACAGTGAATAAATATGACTAGATATATGACCAATGAAATTGGTGAATAAAAATGACTAAATATACTACCAAATTGATTAAAATTAATGACTAAATACACTACCAATGCATAGAAATTAGTGAATAAAAGTGACTAAATAAGTGACCAGTTAACAACAATCAATGACTAAATATATCAATGAATAAAAAAATGACTAAATAAGTGACCATATTACAACAATAAATGACTAAATCAACAACTAAATAAGTGACCAATTAAATATATCAGTGAATAAAAATGAATAAATAAGTGACCAAATTACAACAATCAATGAATAAATATATCAATGGAAAAAAGTGACTAAATAAGTAACCAAATTACAACAATGAATGATTGAATCAACGACTAAATATACTACCAAATCACTCAATCAAAACAACCAATAAATGACTAAAAATGGTTTAGTCATCAATCTAGTCGCGTTATATATGACTGGCAATAAACTACTAATGGTCACGCGACCAACTGTAGTCATTTATAAGCAATTGTTAGTAGTTTTTTCTGTAGTTTATTGTTGTTTTTGTACTAGTGATAAGAATAGTAAATTATAATTTTTAAACACCTTTTGTCTCATCTCCCTAAGCGTCCACTTTAGCTTGGAAAATATTATAACTTTTAAATATTTCATTTTCTCCACATGGGGCATCTAAGCTTAAGGTCCCACTTTAAAAACAACTTAAGTCATTCATCTAGGCATGGGGGACCAAAATGGATATTAAAATATAAAATTACTTAAATCATTAAACTTGCCAAAATTGGCCCAAAAAGTGTCGAAGACCAAACTACCAATTCTACTTTGCCCAAAATAGAAACTACACTAAATTGTTGAACTACTGCCAAGAATAGCACTACCAAAAATAGTACTTACTAAAAAATAGCATATTGCTTAAAATAGTAACTCCAAACTCATTTTAACCACAAACTAGGCAGCCATCACAACTTACTAAAATTAGTAAGTTTGGAAATGACATATGATGTAGGCACATGTTACACCATTCTGAAGCTCCCTAAAAACCCAGAAAGACCCAAAAACCTCTCTACAAAACAACTGCATGTAAACCCTTGAAAACATAAAAAGAACCTCCAAGCAAAAGGAAACCCTAATTTCCACTTCCAACTAGCCTACAGGCCTCCAGGATAGTCTGACAATCATCAGAAGAGACTACTACTAAGGAGCGGACATTGCAAACAATCTCCCCCTTTGGCATCGATGGAAACACTGAGCTGATATGGAATTTTCTCCCCCTTTGGCATCAAGGGAAAAGGACTAGTGGTCTTCAACCTTGCTTGCAACAACATACAAGCTCCCCCTGACTGCAAAAACCTTAACATCCTTCTACCTGCTTCCCTTGAGAGGTAGCCTTCATCAATCTAGGGATAAAGATATGTCTTGAGTTGCTCCCTCTAGACAAATGCATCAACTATGCATCTAGTTAGGAGGGGAAACAACCCCTAACTTATTCTTAAGATACCCAAATGTATCCTTTGAAAGTGCCTTAGTAAATTTCTGCAACATGTTCCTTTGTAGGCACATACTCAAATCTTACTTCTTGATCTGCAACTTTCTCTCTTAAGAAGTGATACCTAATAGATATATACTTGGTTCTTGCATGCTCATTGGATTCTTTGAAATATTGATGGTGCTTGTATTATCACATAGAATTGGAATGGGCTCATCATACATCACCTTGATTTCCTTCACAGTTTTCTCCATCCATAACACTTGGGTGTAGTAGGATGTTGCAACAATATACTCTGTTTTTGTTGTTGATAAGGACACTGAGTCCTACTTCTTACTAACCCAAGAGACCAATCTGTCTCCCAAAAAGAAATCTCTATCACTAGTACTTCTTCTATCATCACACTACCAACCCAATCAACATCACTAGATGCTCTTAGAGAAAATATATCATCTTTTTGATACCACATTCCATAGTGTGGAGTGGTCTTCAAATAACTAAAAATTCTCTTGACGAACTTCACATGATTTTCTCTAGGATCAACTTAAAATCTTGCAACCAACAAACAACTTGCATAATATCAAGCCTTGATGTTTTTAAGTACAATAGGCCCCCAATCATAGACCTATATAGAGTATGATCAGCCTTAGGTGACTCATCATATTTTCTCAAATAACATCCTATTACCATGGGAGTATAACATACCAGTTTGTAATATTCTATACCCAACTTCTTCAACATCTCCTTGACATACTTTGCTTGAGAGATAAATATATACCATTATCTAGCTATGCAATTTGGAGTCCAAAAAAGAATGATAGCTCACATGTCATAGACATTTTAAATTATTTTTGCATCTCTTCAACAAACTTCTTACACATTTAATCATTGCCACCAAAGAGTATATCATCAACATACACAACAACAATTGGAATTCTTTCATCCTCAATTTTTATATATAGATTGCTATCTGTGGTACCTTTATTCAAGCCCTAATGGAGTAGGTACTTTTCTTGTTAGTGTAATTAAATCAATTATTACACTAGCATAAGTTAACTTAGGTCATATTTCATTTAGTCCTAGGTTGCATTTTTAATAAATCATTTAATAATGGGGTAATTCCCCCTTCCTTGTTTGTAGGGATAAGATTCCTTCTAGAAGATGAGTTGTCCTTCTAGAACTTATCTCAACATTTAATAATTTTCTAGATAGGGTTCACATGTTGTCACATGTTGTTAGATCATGACACATGGCAACATCTCATGTATCTTAGGTTTTCTCTCTTGCCTATATAATCAGGCAACTTGTTCATTTGTAGCATATCAATTAATCATATCAATAGAATCTCTATTGTGCATGCCTAGTTGCAACACTTTCTTTGTGGTTGATCATCTTTCCTGGCAAAGGTCCTCCATCGAAGACTACAACCTCAAGGACCCTGTGCATCCATAATCTCAACATGGTATTAGAGCTTGTCCAGTGAAATGTCAACCCTCAATCATGAAAGTTGGTGTGCGAGATTCTTTGCAGGTTGTAGGTTTCCATTGAAGGCTACTTGATTCTACCCAGGGACCAAGCTGATTTCTAAAGTAGATAGAGTCAAATCTGAGCTTTCCATTGTCTTCAAAAGGCCTCAAAACCCTAGGATCGCCTACCCATTCATCAAAATCGGATACATCAACCCGGGAGCTAGCAGAGGTATTTTTGGGTTTACAAAATCAATCTTACGATCCATACAATTTGAAATGAAAAATCATCCCTGTCAGTTGTTCTCTAAGGAAATTTTTTTTAGCAGCAGGCACTTTTTATCAAAAAAAAATCAGTGCTTATCTCTATATTTGTTTGGAAAAAAATTCTATTCCAGCAATTTATATAGTTTGCAGAAAATATTTTGGAGCAACCTTCAATTTATTTATCTGTCGGCATCATCCTTTTTTTAATTCCGCAGACTATATTAATATATTTCTATCGGCTTATATGGGGTTTAATTTTTTGGTCGGCATATATTGTTAAATCCATGGGTTTATATTTACATCGGCATCTATATTTTGCCATCGGTCGACATTTCTTTTTGATTTTTTAATTGGAAATTTTTTGCAATATTAAAAAATCTTTATATTGTATTTGTCAGCCACTTTATTCATTAATCTATAGACTATTTGTATCTATTGGCCACATTTATCACTTTTTGTAGGGAGGACCCGCCAGTCACATTACCGGCCACCGTTGCCAGCCATTCAACTGCTGCCAGCTCAGTTCTCTTTCCTGGCTGGCTGTTTGCCACCGACCACCCTCAGATCTGTCGCCGACCATTCAACTTGCCGACCTTGCTATTTGGTCTAACCGTCGTGCTCATCTTGTCTGTTGGAGTCTTTTCCCGTTGTACATTCCATCCACCAGCATTCCTCCAGCTGACCCTTTTGTCGTCTCCCATTGGTTCCCCACCAACGACCGTTATCTCCACCGGCAGAGCTCATCCACTAGTGGCAACGCCCAGCTCTCCGCCCCGCCACCACCACAAGTGGTGGCGCTTTTTTTTTGCCTATGTTTTTCACTATGGTCATATTGGAGACTCAGTGCTAGCACCTAGGGGGCTTAAATTTTGACCCTCATTAGCCTACAAAGTGCCAATTATAGGCATTTTTTTTGTTTTATCATAACTTTCACCCACGGTGTCAAAAATTGACAAACAAGATACTATCAGAAAGGGAATTTCGAGTACTTTCCAGTGGTGACATCCATTCTACCAAATTTTCCTCATAGAAATTTCTATATTCAACTGAATTCAATCCTCCACTTTGGACTCAACGGCCAATATCTTTGCATCAGATTGTCGAAATCTAGAAATTCTAGTGGCATTCGAGAGATATTTTAGTGCTTTTTTTCATCAGTCCACTCAATTTCTTTAGTTTCAGCTCCAGGTATCTTCTATTGTTTTTGCAATTTGGTGCATTTTCTTGATTCCTAGGACATTCTGACACTTAAAAAAGAATTTCTTGATCTCAGAGGCATATTTTCAATTGCACATCATATTTGGAAGCTTCTATTTTTTGTTGAAGGTCATTTGCCTTTGTATTTTTGGAGAAATTTCATTATGGGGCTTGCATATACTCCTTTGACTATGTTGCACAAGGGTAACTATAAGCAATGGTGAGATGGGATCAACCACCATCTCCAATCACTTGATTTATCACCAAATTTGTATGTATAGTTCCTCATCAAAGTGAAGGTATTCATGAACTTGCTTGGAGTTGTTGCAGATACACTGTTTTGGAGATTATTTCTATGCAAGTTGATTGTGATGTTTTGAGATCTATTGATCATTGTGATTATCCTCATATCCTTTGGGCTTAGCTTTGGGAGATCTATGGAGATTCTGGCAGTCCACTATTTCCTAATGGTCATGATTCAAAATGTCATTCTTCAAATTAGGTACCCCATGATGATATTGTTGTGCAAGAGGTTGAATGCCGTGAATCTTCCGAAGAGGTTGACAAGGTTCCCTTGGGTGCTTCTTATCCATCATAGACTATTGGTATCCCTTCACATTCAGTGATTCCTTGTCCAAATTCATTATTTGAGGCTTGCACCATCATCATTCTTCAGGACACCTTCAGTTTTCTAGACTTGGCATCACATGATGGCTTCATTTCAAGTATCACTGACTTGGCTACTTCTATAGGTTTGGAGGACATTCTTGAGGGGATATCACTCCTCTTTTTAGATCCCACTTTGGAGAGTTTTCTTGAGTCTCCTCATCCCTTTGTCTCAACCTTGATTGGGAATCTAGAGACTATCTTGGAAGCACTTGGTTTCTCTTCAGATATTTCATGTATGAGATTTCTTCCTTGTCATTCTATTCAATATTTGAGGTTTCTTCAACATCTACCATTGGATTTGCTTCAGAATTCTTTCAGTGGTTTTGAGGACACTTCATTTAGGGGGGCTATCAAGTCTCCATCACATTCATTCCATTGTTGTGTTTAGATGTTCAACATCAATTTCTACATCGTCCTAGTTTGTCACCCTCTTCATTGATTGTGGTATCTTCATCTTCAGGAAATGAGACATTTGAGCAAAGTTCAAAGACATCATTATCCACATTCATCCTTCCTTCAATTCCTATCCGGAATGGGAAGCATCTCTGCATTTGCAGTTGGTTTTGTTTCTTCTGAAAGGGAGACAAGTTTTTTGTTGACATTGGATCTTGTTTTGTCTTCAGACACTTACCATTCTTACAGGTGATCTCATCTTCTGGGGGGGCTATATAGTCTCTCTATTTCTCTCCTATGGGGGGGGCTATTGCATTGTATGCATTTGATGGATGGTGTACTTGGGGGGTATTTGGGAGTCCTCCATCCTTCCCATTCTCACATTTTTGCATTTTCACCTCCTTTTTGGAGAGGGGTTTTGTTCCCACTAGTTTTTCCCCTTTTCTTTGGTTGTGGGATATTTTCTGCATCTTTATCATGTACATGGGTACCTAATATGGCCTCATAGTCAGGACCCATCATCAACCATCTCTGCATAATCATTGCATTTTCCTTCCTAAGTTAAACTTATGGGGGGGTGTTAGTGTAATTAAATCAATTATTACACTAGCATAAGTTAACTTAGGTCATATTTTATTTAGTCCTATGTATTTTTAACAAATCATTTAATAATGGGGTGATTCCCCCTTCCTTGTTTGTAGGGATAAGATTCCTTCTAGAAGATGAGTTGTCCTTCTAGAACTTATCTCAACATTTAATAATTTTCTAGATAGGGTTCACATGTTGTCACATGTTGTTAGATCATGACACATGGCAACATCTCATGCATCTTAGGTTTTCTCTCTTGCCTATATAATTAGGAAACTTGTTCATTTGTAACATATAAATTAATCATATCAATAGAATCTCTATTGTGCATGCCTAGTTGCAACACTTTCTTTGTGGTTGATCATCTTTCTTTGCAAAGGTCCTCCACTGAAGATTGCAGCTTCAAGGACCTTGTGCATCCATAATCTCAACATTTCCAACCCTACATACCAAGCCATAGAGGAATTTTTTAGACCATACAAATCCTTCTTGAGTCTTCACACCATTTTTGGATCCTCTAATAGTTGAAAACCATCATGCTGCTCTATTTACACTTCTTAAAGTGGATTTCACATCCATTTGATATACTTTGAATTTTATATGAACAACAAAGGAAAGAAACATTCTAATAGCCTCCATTGTTGCCACCAAAACAAATGTTTCCTCAAAGTCAATTCCTTCCACCTATGAATAACCTTTGCACACTAGCCTTACATTATTTATCACAACTTCTCCATCTTCATTTAGTTTGTTTTTGAACACCCATTTTATTCCTGTCACATTCTTTTCTCTAGGTCTTGGCACTAATTCCCAATTCTAATTTTTCTCTATCTTATTTAGCTCTTCTTCCATTGATTGTATCCATCCTTCATCTTTGCTAGCATCAACAAATGTTTTATGTTCTATTCTTGATAAAAAAATATAAATTTACCTATTCATTTGTCCTTGAAAATCTTCTTTTGGTTTGCACACCTTCATTCTTGTCTCCAATTAACTGATCTTCTGAATGATTCTTTTAGACATACTTGGTAAGAGTCTTGGGGACTTTCTCTTGTGCTTCTTTTTTTTTCAATTTCTTCTTCTTCTTTCTTTGAGTAAATGGGTTCATCAAACCAACAATATTCTTGCTCATGTGTGTTTTGATGTGACTCTTCATCAAATCTGACATTTGCACTTTCAACAATCTTCCTCGGCCTTTTATTGTAACACTTGTAGGTGTTGCTCCTAGTTGAGTATCCAAGAAAGATTCCATCATCAAATCTTGAGTCAAACTTTCCCAAACCTTCTTCATCTTTTTTAATAAAATATGGATGCTTCCAAAAGTTTTGAAATACTTGATAGTTGTTGGTCTTCCATACTAAATCTCATAAGGAGTTTTGGTGCTATCCACTCTAGCTGGCCTTTGTTAAGATTATAGACAACAATATGGACTACTTCTTTCTAGTATACATTAGGAAACTTGGCTTCATTCAACATTGTCCTAGCCATTTCTTGAATAGTTGTATTTTTGTTTTTTTCCACCACTCCACTTTGCTAAGGAGTTCTAGCAGCAAAAAAATGCCTCTTTATTTCATGCTCTTCACAAAATTCCTCAAATTCACTTGATGTGAATTCACCACCTCTATCAAATCTAAAACACTTGATTCTATCATTCATTTCATTTTCAGCCATTGACTTGAAAATCTTAAACCTACTGAAAGCTTTTGATTTTTCTTTTAAGAATGTAACCCATGTCATCCTAGAGAGATCATTAATGAGTTAACATGAAATACCTTTCACCTTGTAGACTCTTGGTTTTAGTATCTCCGTACAAATCAGTATGAATCGGTTCCAATGTTATTGTAGTAGAATACTCCTTGGTCTTAAATCTTATTCTTGTATGCTTCCCAATCTGATATTCTTTACACATGGTGCTTGTAGGTTTGATGATTTTTGGCATATCTCTTACTGCTTGCATGGAGCTAATATTTACAAGATTATCAAAGTTGATATGTCCCATCCTTTTGTGCCACAACCAACCTTCACTTGTCTGGCCTAGAAGAAAAATTCTTCTATTGACACCATTTAGATTATATAGATTGCTTTCAGTCCTTAACCCTTTTGCCACCAATCTACCATATTTTTCTTTTCTAATTTCACATCCTTGATCATGAAATAAAAGATTGTATCCTTTGTTGCACATCTAACTTACACTAAGAAGATTGTGCTTGATACCTTCAACATAGAGAACATCTTATGTCTTGGATTTTCCATCAATATTTATGGTGCCCTTTCCACAAATCTTTGTTAATTATTTATCTCCAAAGTTTATTGATTCGGCATTCCACTTAACTAGATTGATGAATTTTATTTTGTCACCAATCATGTGACTTGAACAACCACTATCTATCATCTAGATATTTCTTTGTCCTTAAGCATGAATTTTTTTTGGACAACCATTGAGTTTTCAACCTCATTATTTGATTTCTCTCTTTTGGAGGTGTCATTCTCCTTGAATTTCTCAATACCATCTACTTTTTTTGCCAGATCACTTCTATAGAACTTTTCTCTATATGCCCAACATTATTGCAAATTTGAAATACCATATTTACTTTCACTAGAGAAGCAAGAGAATTTCTACTTACAAAATTCCTTCTATTCATTTCAGATTTGCACTCAATAGCCTTATGACCATAATTATTGCAGATGAAACAATAACCAAAAAATGCATGATTGAACCTGGTTTTGGAGACATTCCTTACATGGTGAGATCTTCCTGGAGCTCTGATATCAGCTTCCATATTTCCAAGAATTTCTTTCTCCAACTCGTTTTTGAGTAAAAGGATTACTTTCTCAGGCTTTGTACATTCTTTTATCTTAGCTTCAATCAGGGCCTTTTTTCTTTTGTTCTCTTTCGTTGCACATTCTAGGTCTTCAAGAGCATAAACAAGTTCACCTTCAAAATAAAATTCACTTTCTTCTTCATCTACACATTTGCTTGAATTTCTAGATATCATAGTGGCCATGAATATGGATTCTTCTCCATCATCTTCTGGTGTGCAACGATCTCCTTCATCAAAGGAGCAATATTCTTCTTTGGAGAGAAGGTTCCTCTTGAAATTATTTCTTTTGAACCCTTTTCTGCTATTTTAATTTTCTCTAAAAGGACATTTAGATGCATAATGACCAATTCTTCCAAAATTAAAACATTAGAAATGAAATTTACCTTTGTACTTGCCTGATCCCTTTTCCATCTTCCTCACAAAGTTTGCTTATTCTTCCTCTAAATCACAGTGTGAATTAGATGCTTCTTCTTTCTTCGCAACTTTGAATGCAACTTCTCTTTTTTTTGTACCTTGAAATTCATTCCTCATCTCATAGGCTTTGAGGGATCCAAACGGTTCTTCCATAGTAAGCTTTGTCAAATCTTCGACTTCCTCAGTAACATACACTTTTGAATCAAACCAATGGGGGAGATTCCTTAGAAATTTATTTACAACAACCAAAATAGTTATATCTTCACCAAGTCCCATGATCCCATTAACTACTTCATCTACTCAGAGCAAGTAGTTGGCTATGTTCTCCTCTTCTTTCATCTTTAGATTCTTAGACAATGTCTAGTAAGATTGCAACTTTGCTTTCTGTACACTGTCATTCCCTTCATACAAATTTTTGAACTTATCCCAATTCTCCTTGTCAATTTTGCATTGTACTAATTTCATAAATTTAGAATTTGTTAGACCACTCAGGATGGCATTCTTTGCTTCAACATTGTTCTCATGAGCCTTCTTTGCATTGGCATTAGTAATAGGATGAGAAGATTCAATATAATTTTCCTTTGCAGCTCTCCAAACATCATACCCTGGAGAAGTAAGGTGGAATTCCATCCACACACTCTAGAAGTCATAGTTTCTTCCCTCAAAAAATGGTACTTTAGAAGAGGACTCCTTTTGAGCCTTGTGTTCTAAACCAGGATCTACCTTTAGTTGTTAGGCTATACCAAGGAACTCGGCTATGATACCAATTGTTAGAACATACAAATATATTGAGAAGGGGGTGAATCAGTATATCCCTCAAATTAATTCAATTCAATTTTATCAATCAAAACTTATTATTTCCTTAAACAAATAAAGCATTCAAAGCACAAGCACACAACCATAACACCAAATTTATGTGGAAAACCCTACAAGGGTAAAACCATGGTGAGAAAGTTTCTTGGAGCTACTGTCCAAATCCACCCTTACAAAAGTAATAACAAGATTTATAACATAGCTTTATGGCTTCAACCAAAGGAAGTTTACAACTCCCTATCATACAACACTTATAGAAAGAGGCTACAATCTCAACATATAATACTTGATGAATTCTGGTGATCCTTTTCCACCACAACACCTTTGCTACATCAATCTCATTTTCTTTAGCATTCACACACTTCACTTATGATATCTAATCACTGCCTTCAACATTCCACCCACACACTTTTCCTTTGGATCACTTCCTTCAACACTTCATTCACACACCTTTTCCTTTGGCTCACTTCCTTCAACCCTTCATACACACACTTTTTCCTTCAGTTCACTGGCTTCAACACACTTCAAATACTCCTCTGCACATCCACACACATTATTTTTCCTTCAACTCACTAATTTCGACATATATCACTTTTATCACATTGAATGCACACACATTGCTATGATACACTTGATCCTTCGTTTATACCTTCCAAAATCTTAAAAGATTTCTCCTTGTCAGCTAAACTGAAATGTGTAAACATGAAACATGCATTGACATAATGAGTCAGCTCCAAATCATCCATAGGAAAGGGAAATTGAATTTGGTCCAAGCCAAGAGATAAGAAGGACCTATTTTACATCTGCACACAATCCCATGTTGGTGCACGCAACAAAAACTTGGTGCAAACACCTCAAAATACCAAGTCAGCCCAACAGATACTTAACCCTCCAAATATTAACTCCAGACCACAAGTGATTCCAAAGATACTAAATAATATCATGTGGATTACATTACAATCATTAAATGATATTCAAAAACATTTCTATGCCATCCTTTTACAGCTTCAATCAAAATTAAGGTGGTGTAGTAAAATAACACATAACCAATATCTCTTGCATACACAGACAACACAGTCTTGAGATAGAACATTGGAAAAATTGACTTGTGGTACACATCATAATCTAAAACTTGAAGGGAGAAAATAGATATACATTTTAAATTCATCCTCCAAACCACAAGACAACAACATGGACTATAGAGAAATGTAGAGCATTTCCCTAAACCTTCCTGACTATGGAGGTAGAGTCTTCACCTTGCAAGTTTTGGAAACCTATGCAATAACTTTTATGTTCTGAAAATAGGAATATATATACTATACATCTCCATTTGAAAAACTTCCTTACCGCAAGGCAATATCTTCAAGTGCGTAGGAATGCAGAGCATTCTCCAGAGCTTTTCGATACAACTTCCCGAGCCATTGATTGCAAGAACTTTTTTTATACATTTTATAGATGAATAGAAAGTGTACAATATTCACAACATAATTTACCTATTCATGAGAAACAAGAAATATAGGACACATATTATAGCAGGCTCATGGAATTCATCATCATACATAATACTTCTAATCAACATACTAATCGTAGCACATGAAACCATCCACACACTACCACTTTGCTGACATTAATGACAATACCAGCTGCAATCTTCATTTTGTTGACATTAATGACAACACTTGCAACAACCTTGCAACAAGTTCAACAAGGTTGGGTGGAACTAAATTACCATTAGGGATAGAAAAACTTGGGGGATGTTCATTTGTGAGTATGTTGGACTCATGATATTATGCTTATAGTATCTCTTGTTGGTCGTAATTTTATAACATTGTAAATTTGATCCTTGAGACCATTATAATAAGTATAGTTGTATATTATTGTATCATATTATGTGGGTTATGATCCATCCATGTTTAGTTTGATACACTTTAATTGTGATAAATATATGGTCTCATTTTGGATGTTTTCACACCTCAGCTTGTGAGGTTGTTAGCATGATTTACATGTTGCAATCATGATATAATAGCATGCTTGCTTCAAATTATTAAAATTTGCATATTTGATTATGAGTGTTTTCAATTCTTGGAGTTTATTTTTCCCACATAAATTTTGAGTTATATCTAAAATTTATTTTCGAATGTTTCAAAGTTCATGTCAAATGCACATAACAATTTTCATTACTTTTATCTTATTAAACTGATATGTGAAGGAGAAAACGATTAGAGCACCTAGTATTATATTTTGGTAAAATAGATATGTAAAATAGAGTAGACTAATTAGATTATTTTCTCAATCAATGTTATTGAATTACTTCTTAGTCTAGTTATAAATAGTACTTCTTGGGTGGTTGTAACCCTAGCTCATTTTTTGGTCCTATCACATATGTGCCCATGCAAGTAAGAGTGAGTTGTTCATTGTTGAGGCATTCCAATAATTCTTCTAGAAGTTCCTCTTATTCTACCATAGGTTTTAGGTTGTCTTGTTTTTCCTTAGAGTGTTGGGCACTCCTATGTATGCATTGGAGTTGTGTCGTGTATCAACACAACTAGTTTAGTTTCAGTTGTTTGTGCTCTCAGTTATCTCCCACCTCTCTAGATATCTTAGCATGTGAATCCTTGTTCGTTGAAGTTTTGAGACTTTAGATTTGATCCTTGAAATTTTTTTAAATTCTTAGTTCAATTAATGTCTTAACAACACTTTAATTGAGATAGTTTTCCCTTGTTCAATGACTAGGTTGCATGAGGTTGTTCCATCATAGTTTATTTTGGTTTTGGGTTTGAGCCTCATTTATCTTATTTTTTGAGGTTTTATTAGTGTTTATGGTTACCCAAGGTTATGGATGTGGTTATAAACCTTTGATAAAGTATGAGAGTTTTTTCAATGTTTCTAGGCCCCTTCACTTTCAAGTTTGGTCTCCATTCTAGGTCACTTGTATACAAAAGTGGATCTGTCAAGTGACCCTAATCTCTTGACCTCCTAGGTGACCCAAATTGGTAAAAGGGGTGAGCAATCCTAGTTGGTAGAAGGGACAACCCTATCTAGTTGAAGAGGTGACTTGGGACAGTGAGTACTTCCCATAATTTTTGGAAATAATTATTGAAGGGGGTTGATATTAGGGGTTTACCTTGACTTCTTAGGCCCTATTTTTGGTTGATCCTTTTGATGTTTTGGATAATTAGACCTTCCTTCTATCCCACCTTAGTGTGAGTGAACCAAGGTCTTGGTTTTCATATTCATATCATTTTGGATGCATGGTTGCGTGTTTGGGGAGTTGTAGAACATTTTTATTTATGGCATCTTCTCTCTCCTTCCCAACTATAATTGATGGTATTTGTGTTGTTGAAACATATGTTATTTGCATATATAGTTAGATATATCAATGCTCAATATTTATAAAAAAAAATAAAGATCTTGCATACCTTATTTAATTTAGTTTGATGTTTCTCTAGATCATATGTGTACTCTTTTTATAGATTACATGCAACAATGGGAGAAATGATTGGCCTTGATGTGTCAATATACACCTAAATGGTCAAATAAACAAGCACTAAACAAGACTACTAGTTTATTTCTAGAGAGAGATGTGTAAAGTATGATTACATCCTTGTTGAAATTATAAATATTAAATTGTAGAAAGAATGAATGTGATATAAGCTAAGAACAAAAATAATATTGGTTCTCATAGCCTAAAATAATCACTTTAAATATATATAATAAATTGAGATACAAATATTTATCTTAGCATGTGTTTATATATAGATCTTAGAAGTCCTTGTAAAATGAGAGAGGTTGAAAAGCTTCAATATAAATTAGCTAATGCACAAGGTGTGCAAGGCTGTGTGGATTATAAAACAATATTTAGAAATAGGCTCCACTTAGGCTCGAATATGTGAGTAAACATTGTAAATTCCAATCCTCCCTTTAAGGATGACTTTAAGTATATTTTTGTCATCTTAATCTGCATCATTCCTTGGGAATAGGGATCTTAAATTCTAATGATCTATATATGAAGATTAAGAAACACGTCCTTAGTAAGACCCTACATAAATACCAAAAGTTTCTTAGTATAGGAAACAAGTTGAAAATTCACAAATACATCATGGAATAATGAAAATATTACTGATGAACCTCAAAGTGTAAATTATCTACAAATAGTGAGCTAGATTGTGAATCATTTTAATGGCACATAATCTATCACTATGGATAATTTTGGGTTTTTTTTATATTGAACTAATCTATGAAAGAATATTCTAGAGCCATGTGAGCTAACATGTTTTCTCCTTTGCACCATACAATATTTGATCATGATACTAGATAGGAGATATAGTCTTTCTTCTTTTCCCTCAACCAAATAGGGCCAAATGCAAGAGAAACATATAGTTATATGTTCTCTATAGATTATCACGATCCCACACACAATTGATATTTCAATACCTAAAAGAAGAGGATTACTTGGTATTGGGTAATTTAAATCCCAAAATTAAGCGTAACATTGATATATCTAAGTATATGCTTAGATACATAAAGATGGAAAGTGTAGGATGTTTATATTTTAAACCTTGAAAACTACATAGATAGAAAAGAAAATGTTAGGTCAAATATACATGAAGTAGGTGAGACTTCTTATCAAATACTTATAGATAGTGGTATTAACAGGAGATGATTCAACTATTGGAGAAGGATGAAATTTTATGGTCATGGTCAATGGTGTTAGAGGTTTGTACTTAAATACCAAACCACTCAAGAATATTTGGAAGGAATAATCTAGATGAGAGATGAAAATTCTAGCTATATTCTAATACATTATGGGTCTTAAGAAGCAATGGAAAAAATATAGACATAATTCATTTCATAGGAATCATTGAATTTTCCTTTTACCTATAGAATAGGAGAACATAGTTCTCTTATGATCATGTTAGTGCATACACCATAATTAAAAAAAAATGTGGCCATCATAATGGTGAACATAAAGAACATTGTCACCCTCATATTAAACAAAAATTATAGACATGAAAAGTTGATGGAAAAATTATCATACAAAGCTTTAGAGGATTAGTTGAGCCAATTCAAAGAATTGTTAAGAGTCTATTAACAAACTTATAATTTTGAAAATAGTTAGGAATGAAAGAAACATGCAAAAATTGGTATACTTAAGCTTTATCCTAGATACCTCAATGCTGGTCAATCCTTGCCTTCCTTAATTTCACGATGACCAAAGGTTAGATCCTTGGGGATTCATGTAGTAAACTTATCCTATACCACCTTTGATAAAAAAAAAAAGTATTAAATAATACCCCTAGTTTTCATTTCTACCTCTATACCTTGATTTTTTAATACCCCCTCCAAGTATACAAAATATTTTTTAAATATCCCCTACTTTTTAATGACATTTTATATTCTTATTTATTTATACTCCTTGTACATTCAAGTGAACATTTTATTTCAATTACTATCACACCCAACTCCAAATGAAAAACCTTGAACGAACTTTGATAGGAGCTTCTAAAATATAATAAATTATTTTTTTATCTAGACATAATAATTTAGTTTATTGATCTCTAATGGAAAATATGATTAAAATTTTTAAGTGTAATTGTTTGATGCACATGGTGATTCTTGACTTCGTTTACATATTTAGATCAAGAGGATAAATCAATACTTGCACACAAGGTAAATTGTATGAAACTAGAAATGTAATTGTTCACTCCTCTTATGTGTATTCATCAAGACTAAAAAAAATTCTCTTTAGTGTTATTATGTTGCAATATTTTTAATAAGGTATTTATTGTTAGAGTAAAGGTTTTAATTTAATCATGTTGATTAAATTACCTTTATTCCTCTCTTAAGATTTCACTTTAGTTGCATTTTGTGACATTTAATAATTATATTAATTATTAAATGTCTACCTATTAGGGTTTCTTTTAGGGTTGCACAATATCCTTTTATAAGGATTCATCATTGTAATTTAACTCTCTCGGATGAATACATTTTTCAGCTTTCAGAGCACCCTTGTTTGTTTGTCTCCATCTCTTCTTTCTGTGACAGGTTATTTGCATGCAGGTGATCTTCGAGGTCTGTGAAGTTGGCTTTCTCAACTTCTACATGGTATCAGAGCTCCAGACCTGCTGCTTCTTGTTCGTCTTTTGAAGAATTTGGAGCTACGAGGGTTAGATCTAGCTTTCAGGTTTTCTAGTTTTTTTTTGAGGATCTGAGTAACTCCGTTTTTTGGGTGCATTTTGGGCCCAAACGGACCTCGCGGTTGGATTCAGAGTGGCCAAAAACCCATATTCTCATATATGGCATGACCTATTTGGGCATAGTTGATCAGGGAGGCAAAAAAAAAATTTGCCCAAGGGCCGTACGGCCCCCAGGGCACGTTTTCCGAGGTTAAAAATGCAAAAATTTAAAAAAAAAATAAAAAACACCAAGTTTTTTATTTTTGTGAGCGCCGCCCACACAAAGGAGGGATGCGCCACCGCCGCGCCACCCCTGCTTAGCCGCTCTGCCACCCGCCGCCCGCCTCCACTGGCAGCTCTGCCTTCAACACCGCCGACCAGTGTTTAGCCCCTGAGGGCTCTTCTTCAGCTGCCAGGGTTCTATTGCGAACCAGGAGCCCGCGTTCCAGCCCCCGCCGGTTCGGCCAGCCCCTGCGGCAGTCCTATTGAGGACTAGGGGCTCCGCCACAGCCACCAGCGCGCTAGCCCCCTGGTCGGTCATGTGACCAGGGGCTGAAGGTCTTAGCCCTTGAGGGCTGTGCAATTTTTTTAAAACCCTTTTTGAGAAATTTGCACGAAATTGGGCATAACTTGGGCATTTTAGCTCAGATTTTCAAATGGAAATAGGCGTTGGAAAGCTGGTTCTGAGCCCGATCTAATTGATGGAGGATATTTTTTCTGATTTTTTTGTTTTGTAGTCTTTTTTTCCAGTCAAAGTTAGAACTTGTGTTTTTCACTCCTGAGGGCGTATCTTTTGCGTCCGAACTCCATTTTTTGCAAACAAATAGGCGTTGGAAAGGTGTTTCTGTGATCTTTCCAGATCTATAAATTATTTTTCTAGAATCTACCCTAGGTAATTTTTATTCAGTTTTTTGTGTTTTCACACATCTGTCAATTACTTGGACATTTTGGCACTTGGAAATGATCTGTTTGCGTGGGATGGCTTTATTTGATCTGATTTATTAGTATTGAGGTCAGTTAGTCTCATATTTTTAATTTGAAGAGTTATCATTGGTTTTTCTACTCACCCTTCAGTTGTTTTTCTGGAACGGGGTAATTATGAGTCATGGGCAAAGGGTATACTTACACATTGTAGGTGGCTTAATATTTTTCCTTATTTGTATGATCTCATACCTACACCAGCAACATTAGAGGGAAAACTAGCTTGGGATATCATTAGAAATCACATAGTAGGAGTTATTTTGTCTAGTGTTGATTCTGACACTGTGTGGGCTATATCGGGCATTGATTGTCCTCACTCACTTTGGACACGTCTTTGGGAGATCTATGGAGACCCTAGTCTTTCTCCATTCCCAGAGGATCCTACTTTAGATTGTCTTGTACCCATTGCTTGGAGAGATAACACACCTTTTGATCATGATACTTTAAAGGAACTTCAGTATTTAGACACCCTTACATATTCTGATGAATTAGAGGATTGTCTCACAGTTCCTACTCTTCAGACTGAGATTATACTTGTATCAACATCTTCTCCTGTTGTTCCTGATCAATTTGATATTGCCTCTTCTTTGGCTCCTATTGATTCAGCTAAGCAGGACATCATACATCTTTCAGACATGGCTACTTGGGATTCTTATCTTGCAGGCATTTCGTCTTTGTTTGTAGAGTCCTATATTGTAGATCTAGAGGATTACTTTGAGGATTTTCAGCTCCTCTTTGTTGACAGCCATATTCCAGCTGTTAGCCCACCATCATCTGTGCATTCAGAGGTTGCAGTTTTTGAGTCTTCAGTTCAGTTTGGATTTGACATCTTTTGTTTCAGTTCAGACAGAGAGATTCTTCAGCATCCTATTATGGCACACATCTTGAGACAGATTGATTCTTCTCTCTTCACAAGGTTTCTTCATCTTCGTCCTTTGGATCCATTTCTTCCCAAGGGGAGGAATATTATATGCCGCTTTAGGATCTCTTTCTGGATTCTACCTCAGGCATCCATATGTGCGACAGGAGTTTCTTCATTGTGGGGGGGCCTTCTAGTCTCTTTCTTTTTCTCCTATGGAGACCATTGTACATGTACTTATATGATAGAAGTTGTCTATGGGGGGTCTTATGTTATCCACCTCCTATCCTTCTGTTATTAGTGCATTTATTTCTTTCATCTCTTTTTGGAGTAGAGTTTTTCCCATGAGGTTTTCTCTATTTCTCCACTTTACAAAGATTTGGTTGTAATTGGGTACCTGATTAGGCCTTGTTGCCGGGACCCAAGTTTAATTTCTTGCATTGTAGTTACCTTTGCTTTCTTGCACATGTTTGTAACTGCACTTTTCTCATCTTAAGGGGGGGTGTTAGAGTAAAGGTTTTAATTTAATCATGTTGATTAAATTACCTTTATTCCTCTCTTAAGATTTCACTTTAGTTGCATTTTGTGACATTTAATAATTATATTAATTATTAAATGTCTACCTATTAGGGTTTCTTTTAGGGTTGCACAATATCCTTTTATAAGGATTCATCATTGTAATTTAACTCTCTCGGATGAATACATTTTTCAGCTTTCAGAGCACCCTTGTTTGTTTGTCTCCATCTCTTCTTTCTGTGACAGGTTATTTGCATGCAGGTGATCTTCGGGGTCTGTGAAGTTGGATTTCTCAACTTCTACATTTATTAACCTCTATAAAAATTAAAACTAGATAAAAAGGATAATTTTTTCTCTTATTGTAGTAATTTTTCATTATAATGGTTAAAAAAAATATTTTTACCTCCTTGTATTTTATTGTTTTCTACATGATGCAAAGTATTTTGAAGCCTTTGAAGGCTTCAAGTGGCACATGTCATCTTGAATCTAATGACAGGTCAAATGATTTGTAATCTAACTCAATTAAAATATCAAGAAAAATCCTATTGTGATGATACATCAATCACATTGAAACACACAAGTATTTCGTGCCTTCCTAGTGTTTCATTCTTTTTTTTCATTGATCTTGGGCCCTAATATTTCACTTTATTTAGTGTTGTGAGGTCCTTGTTAGTAATTCTAGGGCCAACATAACATTCTTTGATATTGTTTCCATCAAGTCTCTTGACATCATTCAACATGACACACTACAAGAGATTTAGGAACACATGATGGGGTTTTTTCTTTGAAAAGTAGAGAGAAGAATCATATTTTTCATGTATACTCTAATCCAATAGCTCACAATGAATGAAATAAGGTCCTAATCATTTTCAAGTGAAATAAAGCTCACTAATTATATTTTGATTATGGGAAGTATAAAAATGAGAATTCAAAGGCTTTTGTTAGGTCATTCAACATAAGAAAGACCTTCTCGTGCTGACCTAACTATATTTAGTTACAAAGTGATGATTCAAGTAACTTAACTCTCTTGAATTTCAAAACCAACCACTCCCTCAAGCATAGTCAAAGATAAGACATCCAACTATTGCATGATGTGTAACAATGGGAGTGCTACAACAAATTGATAAGGCTTTAATTTCCATTGGTATTATTTTTCATCTACCTCTTTTTCACACAACATTCCAATAGGATTTTCCCTTGAATGCCATCTTTTGTCACTCATACACTCTTTTTTGCTTTGAATTCCTTATCCCACATGCACCTCTTTATATGCTCTCATGACCTTCTTATATTTTCTCTTTCCATGTGATCTCTTTCTCTCGAGATGGCGATTGGCCTTTTCTTCCTTGGATATTCTCTACACATTTCTATTGATCCTCTACTTAGCTCTCTTCTCTCTATCTTTTCTACACACCAAAGACCTTGACCTTCCAAAACTCTCACATGCCTTTTCCTCTAGAATCTTCCCCTATTTTTGGAGCACCTTCTCTCTTCATTTGGAAACTTCTCATGTTTCCCTTTGAGAATCTGGAATTTGAATCTAGACATCTACCAATTTGAGCATTAAATTTTTTTCCATCAATGGTGGATGTGCCTCCTTTTGTTTTCAACATCACTAACACTTGCTCCAAGTTAACTCATCAGAGCTAGGCATTAATGAACATGGTCAAGGTAGTTGAATAGTCCCCCTAAACACCTTTGGCCAAAATGAAATTCAAATTATCCCTCAACAATGAATATGTGCACTTTTCAAAATCTTAGATTACCACAAACCATATCATTGACCATACCACTCTATGCATTAATTGTCAACCCACACAAATGTAGGCACATACATATTGCTCCCCACAATCATCCCTTAAATATTTTAATGTCACTTGACTCTGACAATATTATTTGCACTTCTACGACCTTTTGTAACCCCTCTTATTCTAAACAACCATATATTTCACTAGGATTGAACCAACCTCTATTGCCACCCTAATAAACTCTTAACTCATTGTTCAAACACTTCTCAAGATTGACTCAATGTTCCTTCATTGCAAATAAACTTATAACTCAGACTAATTGTATGTAGCATTGCCTAATAATAATACCCCAAGCATAAAGCAACTACAACATTTGCTACAAATACTCAACCATTCAAGATGGCCAATCCAAGTAACTCCACCAACTACAAAACTTCTCCCAATTACTCCAAGTGAGTTGAAACTTATCTTTCATGTCTTCATCACTCTATTGAACGTTTTGTGCTAAATATTGACCACTCTTCTTTGTAAAACCATGTCAGTTTTTCAACATATAAATATTAAAATTCCAAGATTGTTTTTCAACAACAATAAAACTTCACAAAAACTATATTATAAGGCAGGTTCTCTTCAGGCAAACTTGAAAACGTTATAAAATAATAAATTTATATAATGATTGATGCATACGACGCAAGGTCAACTCTACGCACGTCATAAGCAGTGTAAGTCAAGTTGCCGACCCTAATCTTGAATTTGAAAGCCAAGATTTTCTAAACTGTTTAGATTTTTCAATTATTGGCCACGTAAACGGTCTTATATTGGCATCATTCATTCAACTTATTGAAAAACTGTACGTGGGGTCTAACTTAAATTTTGCATGTTGAATACTGGTTTGCCAATATCCTAGTACGATCATATACCTCATGGTTTTACTACAATCTATGGGCTTTACTTGTTCTGGGTCCATTTTATATTATAGAGAATCTGCCCACATTTACAAGTTCACACTCACTTGGATAAAATGCGCAGCTGGTTGAATCATACAAAGACGGAAAGTTTGAAGGCGGAAATGCTATGAAATTGAACAATTCTACTGAAAAGAAAGTTGGCAAGACTGCAATACAGGTACACTTGTCGGTGAGGGCCAATGCCGCCCGACAGGCCAACAACTCTTCTTATTTATCATTTTATTATTGGGTTGTTAGCAAGTTCCTTTCCACTATTGAGAAAAAATCAAGAACTGCTCTGAGTACTGGGAAAGAGGGATCGTACTGTTTTTTTTTTATAAATAAGTTGGCGTCCTTCTAGTTTCCCAAGAAAAATTTGATGTTGAAAATCAACAATAAACCATGGCAGAATTCTGGACTGTTATGAACTTAGTGTCTTTTCTTTGTTTAGTTCTTGTTGCACCATGGACAGTTTCTGCAGTCCTTGTTCAACAGAAATTCATTGTAAACATTTTTCTAGAATTGTTTGAGATCTCGTCATTAAAGTATGCCTGATGTAATGATTGTTATAGCTTGAGCTGACCATTAACTAAGTTATGTTGTTTGACGTTGTAACAGATTGGAACTCAGAGCGTTACTAGAGTGTGCAACACCCACACAATTGTAACAGTCAATGGACAGTATCCTGGCCCTACTATAACAGTTCATGAAGGGGATAATCTTGTTATCGAAGTGGACAACCACTGTCCATATAATATTACATTACACTGGTAATAAAGGCTTTCTTCAAATAATATGAATAAATGGATGATTTTAATGATCTTCACGAGATCAAACAGTCTAAAAGATCAAAAACTGCAGTCCTAAATTATAGAGAATTTATACTTTAATTGAAACAATGTTCCTAACTGTTTAAAGGCAAAATAAGATTTATTGTTTTATGATTTTGCAGGCATGGAGTAAAGCAGTTCAAATCCATCTGGGCAGATGGACCAGCCTACATAACACAGTGTCCTATTACTCCTGGGAATAAGTATACCTACAATTTTACTATCACAGGACAGGAAGGAACGTTGTGGTGGCATGCACATATCTCATATCTTAGAGCTACTGTGCATGGAGCATTGATTGTTCTACCCCGGGCTGGAACCAACTATCCTTTTCCCAAGCCAGCTGCTGAGTTTCCTATTATTTTAGGTATCTCTTGAACCCAGACCTCCCAGTATTCTTTCAGCTTGTTGTCGAAAGGGTTCATCAGTCATAATTTAGCAATTTTTCATTGTCCTATTTCTCTCACATGTTTTTCGAATGTGTAATATTGTATCATATAGATATTTATTTAATAAATAAATTAGTAATTTTTTATTGTATTCTTTATTTTATATATATATTTTCAAAGTTCAATTTTAAATAGAAGTTTATTTATTTGTTTGGTAATTTGAGAATTTTGGTTTGATCTGAGTTAGTTGAAGTTATATATGAAGAATCTAATCTTCCAAATAAATATATTGTATTAACGTGAATAGTTCAAATTTTCTAATACAGTAGTCTAGTGGAGCATCAAGCCTATGAACACACCATTTCAGCTAGAGTTTGGAACACAAAATCAACAGCTTGAATGCCAACAATTTTAATTGAGTGTTGAAATCTGTGAGCAAAATGAATTAGCGAGGGCACATAACCTACAACCACAATAGCTTAACAAAAGTTTGAATCTTAATGATAAAAACAACAATATCACACTTTAACCAATAGTACATTATTCTGCAAATGAACCAAAAAAAACAATAGACATTCGTAGGTTAGACAAGAAAACAACTAGTATATTCTGAATTCTTTGTTTTTATTTTGTTATTGGACATTTTAGCTTGTTGTGAGCTGTCTACATGATAATTGATCTGTTTTTTATTGTTTGTGGTCACATATATTCTATTATTTACTGTTGGCAATAACTTGGTGCATAAGAAAAAGCATAAAATATAAATTCACAACTGTCAATTAGGACTAAGTTCTTGTTTGGCGTATAGGTGAATGGTGGAATGCGAATGTGGAAGATGTGATAGCTGATGCCACTCGAAGAGGAGCTGTACCAAATGATTCAGATGCATACACAATCAATAGCCAACCAGGAGACTTCTTTCCTTGTTCTGCACAAGGTATGTACATCAAAATACAATTTTTTTGGTAAAAAAGATACAGGAAATAAAAGTATTGAAGAGATCACTAATTAATGAATGAATTGCTGATGCAGATACTACCAGGGTTTTGGTGGAGACAGGGAAAACCTACCTACTGAGGATAGTAAACTGTGCATTGGTTATTTCATACTTCTTCAAAATAGCACAGCACACTATGACTGTTGTGGCAGTGGATGCAGTTTATACCAAACAGTATACAACTGATGTACTAGTAATACATCCAGGTAATACCATGGATGTCCTCATAACAGCTGGCCAAAGTTCAGGGCTCTACTACATTGCCACCCGTGCATACAACAGTGATCCTCAAAGTACAGGATTCTTAAATACCACAACTACTGCAATATTACAGTACAAAGATAGCAGGAATACATTAGTCCCTGTGATGCCCACTCTTCCTCCATTTAATGATACAAAAACTGCATTCAAATTCAATACAGACCTAAGAAGCCTAAGGCCCTCTGTTCCACAGACTGTTGATGAGGAAATGTTTTTAACAGAGGGAATGGGACTAGTAAGTTGTCCCAACAGTTCATGTGCAAATGTCAATGGTGGAAGAGCTGTTGGAAGCTTTAATAATGTTTCATTTTTAAGGCCAGATATCTCTATTTTGGAAGCTTATTTTTATGGCATCAATGGAGTTTTCACAAGAGATTTCCCTAATAATCCTCCCCTGGTATTTGATTACACTGGTAATGTGCCACAGAGTCTTTGGCAACCGCAGTTGGCTACAAAAGTAAAAGTTTTGAAATTCAATAGCACTGTGCAAATAGTGTTTCAGAATACTGGAATTATTTCAATAGAGGAGCATCCTATACACCTTCACGGCCATGATTTTTATCGTGTGGGACAAGGCTTTGGTAACTACAATTCCCAAACAGATCCTGTAAGTTTCAATTTGGTAGATCCTCAGCTTTTGAACACTTTAGGAGTTCCTCCAGGAGGGTGGGCAGCCATCAGATTTATAGCCAACAACCCAGGTAAGCTATTTTTTTAAGTGGTATAATAAAGTTTGTATGTTCATCACAACACACCAATTGTTTACTGCGAGTTTATATTTTATAAATAATGGTTTACAAGAATTTGTTTTCCATTCAATTCTTATTATAAATGAGGACCACGAGGATGAAACATCTTAATTTTCAACAAAGTTGTCCATCCTAGTAGTACATATATTTTATTTTCTTTGAAAGATATTCTATTTCCTTATGACTGATTTATATTTTAATTGTTTTTATCGTTATATTACAGGAGTTTGGTTGATGCATTGTCATTTTGAATCACATTCAGAATTTGGATTTGATATGGTATTTCTTACCGAGGGAGAATTATCTCCTCCTCCTCCTGATCTGCCCAAATGTTAAATAAATTCATTTCACATATATTTTATTGTTGGAATATCAAGGTTTACATATTGTAATAAAGTCACCTTAGTGACTTGGGAGTTTATTATTTAATATTGTCATTTAAATAGTTAGTTTTTTATAAGTAATTTAGGGTAGTATTGGGAAGCTATGGGAATTCAATTCTTAATAAAAATTTGCACAATTCATTGTTAAATGGATAATTTGGTCACATTGCAAAAGGTGCAATTTTGGTTGAGTTTGACATCTTAATTTTTTTAATCATGTTGCCTTATTTGTGTGCTTTTTGGGTCATCTTTGTGACACTTGATGAGGCCTCCAAAGACTCATACATGAGACATCAAATGGATAAGTGTAATATGGTCACATTAGAGGATGGAGACATTGGAGGCTAGAGGACTTTTATCATCTCAAGCCAAATTCTTGCTCAAAGATGGTATTTTCTATTGGAAGCATATGTTTTTGTTTTCTTATTATGCTAACCATGTTGAAGAAGACATATATTGTGAAGTTTATTTTTTGAAGGCGAGAAGGGATCTAGTGATAGTTTAAGAGTCTGTGGATATTGGGAAGTGTAGTCTCCTAAGGGTCACAAGACAACTTGATAGAATACTATAAACATAGCTCAACTTGGATATTTGTCCAATAATTTGAGAGATCTATGATTTAAGAGTTCTGGGAGGAGGTGGCAATTTAGAAACTTAGAAATTTAGCTAGGAAGCTACACCCTTTTGAGGGTTATGAGGCAGCTTGATGGAGTTCCACTTAATTCTAGAAAAAAAAAATTGTGTGTGTGTGTGTGTGTTTTTAATTAATGTGTTGTGTTGTATCTAATATAAACCTTAAGGAGGGAGTGTTGGAATATTAAGATTTGCATATTGTAATCAAGTCACATTTGTGACTTGTGGATTATTATTTAATATTGTTATTAAAATAGTTAGTTTTCTATAGAGAATTTATTGTAGTTTTGGGAAGTTAGAGGAATACAATGCTTTATAAGAAATTGCGCAATTCATTATAAAATATGTATGAACGTAATAATATTATTATTCTATATTAATTATTGTGCATATTATGAGTTATAATTCCAACCATAATGAACCTAGCATTTTCCAACACCCAAAACTCTTGTAAAAAACCTAAATTTTCTTGATAGTCACATGATGGATAGTTGTGTTCACTCTCACAAATAATGGTAAATTAGACTTAAGACTATTTATATGTACGATATATAGGCATGTAAAGGGAAAACACACTTATCTATCCAAGTTATAAGTAAATCAGTCATAATTAATTTAAATTAATTATAATGACAAATGAGAATGATAAATTGAACACATGATTTTAAAAAGTAAATGAGGGGATTAAGGTACTTTGGTTTGAGAAGAATGATGAATAATAAATACAATGTAACACAAAAATGAATTGTTTAAATACTAGAAATATATACTTTCTATCTAAAAATCTCCTTGGGATTAGGACAAATTTTAAAATCATTGCAGGCCAATTTTGTACCATGTGAGATTGATCTCACTCACTTTAGGAATAACATGATGCATGGAGGTGATCTATACCAATAGGAGTGAATCTTTTGACAATGGATATATATGTGACTAAATTGTAGTGATCTTTGTTGTTCATTGACTTTTAAGAACTAGTGGTACTACAAAATACCTTGGGAAAAGTATTGGATTGCAAGGGCCAAGTTTTCTTGGGTTTACCCCTTCATTAATTTGGATTTATAGTTATCAAAAATTATCAAATACAAAAATATTCAATCATGTAAATGCTCTAGAATAATTTGATGTAAAATTGAGTTCCTTTTAGTGCTCCAAAGTGGAGTCTTCATGGATTGGTTCTCTTCTCAATGCATTTTTTTTTTAATGTGAATTCCTTGTAAATGAATGTACATTGAATTCCTTTAAATGTTAATACTCACCAATTTATTATGCAAACATGTATCAAGTTCACTCATAATGGCTAGTGGACTAGGTGGGAGCTGGCAAAGACTTGAAATATGAATTTTGGAATTTTGGATCAATTTTGAGTGGTGTGAGATTAATTTTGTGTGCTATGGGATTAACCTTGGACTAGAAAATGTGAATATGATTGCGAGGAATGAATATTTGGACATGGGGGCAATAATTTAGCCAAAACAAATAATAGGGACTTGTGGGGATATGTGTGGATGTGGATAAGATAAGGTTGATTATGTGGGAATATAGATGGGGATGGGTGAAGGATTAGGAAATGATCCCAAATTTGTACAAGATTGTGCCTTTCATCAATATGTAACTATATACTAATGTATTCCATTAAAATAGGCCCAAAATGTAATGTATTTGGCATGGGTAGATTAAAATATATCTCAAATTTTAATGAGCTCAATCAAATATGTGTGTAATGTAAATGTTTATATATAAAAGAGACATGGGGTCCATGTAAAGCAATGGACCCAACTGGATATCTTCATGTGTTCTTCCATATTTTGATGTGTGCTCCATGGAAACCTACAAAATAAAGAAAATATATGCAATGAGTAGATGTTTTCATGGAAGTAAAAATAAAAATAATTACAAGCTAAATTTATTGTTTACAATCATGTGTGAGAGATGGAGAGATTAGGGTTTAAAAAATTTCTTGTACAAAAAGTGATAATGGCATATTAAGCATTGTTATTGTCATGTGATATGATTTTCCTTGACATGGTAATGATTTTATGTATTAGTAGTATTATCTATAATATTAGTAAAGGAGTTAATAATAGTATATACTCCTTCAATTGGTTGCATCCATTAGATGTGAGAATTGCAGGAGAGAGAAAAATATCACGCTAAATATGAATGTAAGATAAGCATAGGGAAATTTTATCATGTAACTTTTAGTAAAGCAATGTCATGAACATAACATTTGACTAGAAACAAACATATATTGAATGATAAGTGTGGAAAGCACATGGGCTAGACATAATTGTGAAGAAATGTGATGTTTCCCGTCATATATAGGTAAATGAATTTAAGAGTAAGGTGGCCTTAATGGCTAGGTACTCGCTTGTAAGTACATGTAACACTATAGAAGGCATATATCTCAATGTGGCTCAAAGAATATAAGCACAAAATAGTATATAAAATGCATGAGGTCATTAGTGATGACATAACTCTAGAAATATGATTGAGCATGTGAGAAAATATGGTATGAAACACATGATGTTATAGAACTATTTACCCAAAAAAAGATTTAAAAAAATAAATGAAAAAATTATTAATATGTGTGTGTGTGTGTGTGTGTGTTGTGTGTGTGTATCCAAAAATGAAAATAATTTATAAAATATTGATATAACAAATTAAAATAGAGAAAAGGATGTAGATTATTTACATATCTTGAGGGTGAAAAGTAGTCATTTTATGAATGAAAAACATATTAATCAAATGTCATTAGATTAAAGTGAATAATAAAACCATTCTTTTTTTAATGAAGGGTCGTTATTAATTGTATGGGTACATTGGTTGAATAAATACCCACCGAAATATTATAAATATATGCATTTGATAAGTAAAAAAAGGAGGGAATTCTCTTGGCTAGTTTGAGTGATAAACAAGAAGTGAGCACAAGAGAAGGGTGCACACAAAATGTGTCCAACTTGGAGTATAGAGTACACTCAGGATTGTCCTAGTCAAGGCTTTGATGCATTTAAATGTTGCATAAATACACACACTTTTATAGTAATTCTCTATACATGGCGTGTCACAACTTGGGATATTGATCAAACAACTAGAGAATGAAGCAACCACTCAACAATAAATTTAAAAAATCTATATTTTTATGCCTTAATAATAAAAATGTATTCAATATTGTTGATGAGCCTCATTAATAGCTAGTTTTCTCTTGTTTAGTTCATATCTTTCAACACTTTAAGTTGCTTATTTCATATACATTCTTGAAAGTTTATATACCTTTTATATCTTTTATGCAATCCAAACCAAACTTTGATGAGTGGAAATATGATTATGAAATGATGATATTTGCATGGATGAATGTGTACGAAATATAGTGTGAATATGTGTTTAATTCATGACTGTTAATGGTAAGTATGCTTTGGATGAAACTAACTCCTTGTAGCCAGAAGTATTGCAACTTACAGTAACTAGAAAACTCAACCTGTAGCCAAAGAATTCTAAGACGATTGTAGGGGAGATTCCAAGGATGCTGGAAATGTAACACATGCAGAAATAATGGAAGCGATCATTGGAGTGGTCAATTGTGAGTCATTAGAGAATTCAATAAGACAATGGAGGGAAGAAGAATTTTACAGTAATCAGGAAGCTGACATGACTATTTGCACAGAGCATGTCTCTATCATGTTGTTAAATTAGAGTTGTAAACCTATTTGTTAGAGTTGGCTATGGAGATACCCAAGATCTAGAGGCAAAACAAAAAATCACAAGAGATCAATATGTAATGCTTAATATTGCAATGGAATTGAATATCCAACAACTAATTTATAAATGAGAACCCCTTGGTTATATATCCAAGGTGAGACATAAGATGTCATAATATTATGACAAGTATCTTAATCCTTATATGACATGAGACAACTAACCATAACTACCTAGGAAAAGATAAAATCTAGACATGACAACTAAGTCTTCTAGAAAGAATCTTAAGACCCAAGTAAACTTAACATGTGAATATGTCCCCTAAGTCCCTAGTAAGTGAATTAACTAGGTACAAGACATTTATTCACACCAATACCCCCCCTTAAGTGTAACTTAGGGAGAAGATTATCATGCAAATGATACAAAGATGCAAGAATGGGTCTTGAATACTAGCCCATTTTAGATACCCATGTACATATGCAAATGAAATCTCTCACAAATGGAGAAAATGAAGAACCAAGTGGGACAAAACTCTTCCCAAAAAGAGAGATGAAAACAAAAAATGTGCTCAATGAACAATGAGAGGGACAAAATCCCATGTGAGCAAAAAATACCCCCCATAAGAGAGAAGAAGAAGAAGAGAGACCATGCACGACCCCCCCCCCTCCCCTCAATGGTCAGTCTTCTACAATGGTAGAAGCTCCACATTGAATGTTGAAGATGATCCAATCTTGTCAAACAACGTTCCTCCCCTTAGGAAGAAACAAAACCAATAATGTATGCAAGATGTCTTCCCCTCCTTGAAAGGAAGATGTGGGGAGAAGAATGATATGTAATGCCTCTAAATAATACTCAAGTGTCTCCATGTCGATGCTAAAAAATGACACACTCAAAACATACATTTTAGGCCACACAATTGAAGATGTCAATCCAGAATCTCCTAGAGATGAATGTAGAGCACAATCCAAAGACAAAGATGCCTCCTCTAAAGACAAAGAAGCCTCCAAATTTTGTCCAAAAGCATCCAAACTCACGTCAAACTGTGAAGAATGATCATGTAGAGAATGAACAAGAGGGTCAGAGTGTTCCCTTGCAACAATTGAAAAAGGATCATCTTCATCAAAGAGAAGATTTATGTAACCAATGGTGTCTCTCAAATCTAAAATGCGAGACTCAACAAACAACCCACCAATGTCTGTCAAGTAAACATTTGAAGTAGATGTAGCTGGAAGAGAATGAAGATCTTGCTGCACTAAATCACAAGAAGCCATATATGTAGCAACACAAGCATCATCAAATGCAATAGGCGATGGAGGAGATGAAATGAAAGGCTCAAGAACGAGATCCATTGTGAGAACTCCCAAGTTCAAGTAGCCAAATTTCTCCTCAAAGTCATGGTTCACACTAGAAGTGTGATCAACAGCCGAAGGAACAATGTCATCATCAGAAGTAAAATTTGTAAAGGTGCACACTCGAGATGAATGATCAACCATCTGAGTAGCAAGGATCTCTCTACTCCCCAAGTCTCTAATGATAACCGAATCAATAGTGAATTCTACAGGCCTCTCGTCTCTACCATGTGTAATCTGATAGATGGAAAGAAGATTGTTTGAAAAATGAGGAATACACAAAACATCATTAAAAGTGCCCTCCCCAATATCAATAGATTCCTTCCCAATTACACTATGTATGTATTGTTTTCCATCAAAATAGGAGGCATAGCACAAGACTCAAAAGAAGAGAATATAGAATGTAAAGATGCCATATGATGAGATGCTCTTGGATCTAGAAGCCATCTCCTTGATCCATGACTTGAAAAAGCACAAAGAGCTTGTCATTTTTTTCCTGATGTAGAAGCCAAAATAGCATGACCTTTGTCCTTATTAGACTATTTTGAAGAAGAATAATTTGACTCAGACATTCTAGAAGGAAAATCAATCTAATTATTTTTTAGAAGATGTTTCAATTCATCAATATCCTTCATATAACAAGAATGTTCATCATGTCCAAGCTTCTTGCAATATGAACAAGTTAGCTTCTCCTGCTTAGATGATTTCTCTTTGGAAGAGAATTTATTATTTACTTGATCTAAATGTGGATTATTCTTTGCTTTCTTTTGTTTCTTATCTGATTCTTTCACCTAACTAGCCAACAATGCTTTAGATTTAGAATTCTTGATGAGACCCATCAATATAAGCTTTATTGCTAATGTATTAACATCTCAAAAAATTATGTAAATAAAGGTGTAGTATATGTAGACCCCATAGCCAACCTATGAGTATGAAAGCTAGAAACAAAAGAAGCATAATCAGGACCAAGTTTGTTCAATGTATTGCAGACCAACTGAATGTCCTTCTTATCAATTCCACATGCTTTACATTCCTCTCTTAGATCATTAACCTTAGTGATGTAGTATTGGATGTTGTCAAAGTTCTTAGGATCAAGGCTCATCAGTTCATTATCAATTTGATAGCCTCTTACTTCATCTATAGTACCATACAATGTTTTCAATTTATTCCAAGCTTCATGAGAATTTTTACATGATTTAATTTGAAACAACAAATCTTAAGAAACTAGTCTATGAAGACATCAAAGAGCTTTGGTATGTTCAATCATCCATTTTATCTTTTTATTTGCATCTGTAGGTTTAGGTACCTTATTTTCAACATATAGAGAGTGACCTTTAAAGTCATTAGAATACTCCATGGATTTTGATGTCATTTTGAATAATTATATGATGTGAGCAATGCAACCTTAGAATGATCCATGAAAAGAAGAGCACAAGCAAACAAATCAAAATGATGCACCAAGAGACCCCCCCATATCACTCAATCAAGAATCCCCCCCAGCAATATATGATTGTGGCACTTTATATTTAGTGCATTTACAATTTCCACTTTCCAAAAATTAGTGAAGTGGACTTGATCTTAATGCATACATATGCCAAAACTGGCCACAAGCTCAAAGTAATTTTTTTGGATAAAATGAGATCAATCTAATCACACCACTACAAATCACACAAAGAATTATGTATTTTTTTAAAAAAAACATTTCACCCAAAAATGTTACCATAGGATCAAGAATAGAGCCTCGAAAGTTCCCTAAATAAGAATAGCTCAACAACACCTATGAGAATCTACAAATTCTAAAAAAACAATGCACTAAAATCAAAAAATGATTGCACCACTACATAGAGCACAAAATTCTATCCCAAAAAAAAATTTCTTGAAAAACAGAGATCCTAAGCCTGAGTTATGAGGCTTCAAAGTTGGACTACAAAATCAAAAGTTGCAACCGTGAGGGGGGCAAAATTTTGAAAAAGGGTGTTAACATCAACACTTCACTAGGTTGAATTTGACAACCTCTTGGCCATCAATGTCATAATATGCCTAAGTCACCCAAAATATTCTTTGTTGTCAGTATATTCTTTAGAATCTTCTTTCGTCATCTGGTACAGAGAATCTTGATGATGATGACAAAATATTTTCCTTTTAATGACGAAATCTCTGTGGTCAAAAATTATTCTCTAGTTTTACTTAAATCTTGCCAATTCCAAAATTCAGCCTCTTGCCTGTATGCACGATCGCTTGTAGTACTACAGAGTACTCTATGTACTCAAATCTGTAGTGGGTACTCTACATACCCTACACAAAATTTTTATTATATTTTTTTTTTCAAAATATTTTCTAAAAAAACATTTCAACCCACATTTTTTTTAATTTCAAAACTTCTAAAATAGGCCAAATATTAAAATAATTTTTGCAACTGTACCTTACGATTGCAATAATGGTGTTCATACAGTGAAGGAGGGGGATTTTCTCCTCAAGCCTCGAGTGAAGTGCTCAAATTTTGATGAATTGATAGTTGATATTAGGGTTGTGGCCCTTTTGGACATAATTGAATGGTCGATTTTGACCCAAAATGCTCCAAAATTGTAGCTACCTCCTAGATCTAGCAACCACTTTTTAGATTCACACCCTCATAGATTTGGCTTCATATGTTCGGTTTGGATAAAACAAAGGGAAAAGCTAACTTTCTCAAACACCCTGAACTCAATGGTGAGCTCAGATTTGCACCAAAAAGCTTTCATTTGAACCTATAAGACAAAGGCACAAAGAGGAACCCTCCCAAAATCTGGTATTTCTATCAAGTTTTTTTTATTCTCTAAATCATCATACGATGCAAGAGAAGAGCATACTCAATTTTTCAAGATCTACAAAAATCTCTCAAAACAAACTATCTAATGGCACCCAACTCACTATGATACCATGTTAGAGTTGGCTATGGAGATACCCAAGATCTAGAGGCCAAATGGAAAGCAAAAAGAGATCAATATGCAATACTCAAGATTGCAATGGAATTGAATATCCAACAACTGATTTATAAATGAGAACCCCTTGGTTATATAGCCAAGGTGAGATATAAGATGTCATAAAATCATGAAACGTGTCTTAATCCTATAATATGAGACAACTAACCATAACTACCTAGGAAAAGATAAATTCTAGACATTACAACTAATTCTTCTAGAAAGAATCTTAGGACCTAAGTAAACTTACATGTGAATATGTCCCCTAAGTTCCTAGTAAATGAATTAACTAGGTACAAGACATTTATTCACACCAACACTATTTGTCTTCTATCTTTTTCAGTTATAGTTTCAATTGCAAAGACTTTCTCTCTCTCTCTCTCTCTCTCTCTCTCTCTCTCTCTCTCTCTCTCTCTCTCTCTCTCTCTCTCTCTCTCTCTCTCTCTCTCTCTCTCTCTCTCTCTCTCTCTCTCTATTTTGAAGGAGAGTGGATATCTTCATTTAATTTTTGCTTTCAATCCTTATGCAAATAAACCTCCTCCCGGACCTACATAGTTGGATCAGTGGTTGAGGATTAGATCTAGTTGGAGGGTATATGTTTTGTTAGATATAGTTTTTGTTATATAGACAATATCTTTGTTAGCTTTTTGTATGCACTCATGAATGAGAAATATGTGAACATTCTTGTCAGATTGTAGAGTTCAGTTATATATAATAAAGTTTTTCCAGTTTACTATTATGATTAGTTGAATCATATAGCACATATTTGGTTTCTCCTGTGGGTAAAACAACTTAAGAAAGGGCCACTCAAGGTATTGTTCACCCACCTTAATTTCTGTGTGTATGAAAATATGGTTAAAATTAACGAATTCAAAACACAATCAATAAGACCTTATATCAAAGAAACTAAAAGAGGATTTAAACAAAATCTTTATGGCAGATTCTTCAAAGTCGTCTTATTCCTCTCTATCTCCAACGTTTCGTTGGTTTAAGTTGCTCTCAGATTTCGTGTGCCAAGCTAGACGAAATGGACTACTAGAGAATGAGATTTAAATATGCATACTATGCTAAAATGCAAGATTATGCTATTGCTGTGATAAAATTATTGCTAAGACATGGATATTGATAAAAATGTTGAATATGCAAAAGTGTAAGCGTAATTGCGTATGTGTGCGTGTGTAACAAATGCTTGGATTTGCACATGTATTTAAAGAGTTTTCGAAAGAATTTGATTGGCTACCATGATTAACGGTTCATATCAAGCTTGTGGGGATGAACAGTGAGGAATTTTTAAAAGTTGAGAGAAATAGAAGGTTTCCTCTTCATAAATTTTCTCAATTAGATCCTAAGGAAAGTTGCCATTTGAAGAATGAGTTTGAGAATGAATTTCATAATTAAATAAATAAACTTATTTAATTATGTGTGAAGATGAAATTAGAAGTTTACATAATTAAATAAGTAATATCTAATTATGTGTGAAGATGAAATTAGAAGGTAATTAAATATTAGAAATATTTAATTATGTGTGAGAGGAATTTAGAAGATAATTAAATATTTAAAATATTTAATTATGTGTGGAGTGAGAAAAGATATTAAATTAAATATTTATAATATTTAATTTAACTATTAGATGAAGAGGGTGTTTGAAGGAATATTCCATTATTTGAATTCAAATATTCAAATTTAGAATAACATGATAATTAATATAAATAAATTATAAAATTTATTTAATTTAATTAAGAGGAATATGGAAGATGGTAATAATTAAATAAAGTTATTTATTTAATTAAGGTAGAAGAATTTACAAAAGTGAACAATATAAATAAATAATTAAATTTATTTATATGTAGATGACTTTAGGGGATTAATTAAATAATTTATATTTAATTAATTAACAAGCTTGATGGCCATTTTTAGACATATACATTTTGCCCCTCTTTGAAGTGATGTGTGAAACACATTGCTTCAAAGAAAATAAAATTTTTGACCTTGATATGTTTTTGATGCTGATGCTGATGATGCCCCCTTGGGAGGTAAATCACGGATGATAATATTCTGCTAGGGAGTTAGTGATTTAGCTCCTGATAAGTGATGTAAAAAAATGCCCTAGGTGAAAAATATAAAGTGAAAAGAATAAAATGCCACCAAAAACCCACCTGAAATGACCTATATAAGGTAAAAGGGGTGAAAATGGAAGTCATTTTCACTCTTTTTGCTACAATGATTTGGATGCTCTAACAATAACATGGCGAGATGTCGATCCCATTTCACACGCATAGATTCGAGCAGGCCCGTCGATTTCAGAGACCAACCGCGTATGGACCACTAGTGAGTCGATTAAACCCTTTATGCTTTGAAATTTTGTGATTTGGATCAAATTTTTGACATTTTTCACGCGGATTTAGATTTTAAAATGTCATTTTAGCGCATTCGATAGTCTGTTTTAGCACATTTGAGAAACTTTCCGTAGCGCATATAGGGTGTTCTTTAGTACATATAGGTGTAGGGAAAAATTTAGGCTTTTTAGCGCATACAAAGTATAGATTAGCACTTCTAGGCTAGAAACCCGACTAGAAAACTTTAGCGCATCTAGGGCACATAGTCGCGCATTTAGGGATTAGCACATCTAGAGTATGAAGTAGCGCATCCGCTGGGTATCCTAGCGCATTTAGGGTTTTAGCACTTATAGGGGAAACTTTAGCGCTTTTAGGGTACAAAAACTATGCATATAGGGTTTTAGCGCTTTTGAGGTAAACTATAGCACTTATGCATTTTAGCGCATCTGGGAAATTTTTGGCAGAATGCCATTGTGGTGAAAAATGATGGTCTACATTGCTTCCTTGGTCAATAGATAGAGAAATTAGTTTTGCCATCATGCTGATATGGATAGAAATGATAGAATCATCTAATGATTAACTAATAACTTTGCTTTTCCGAATAGAAAATAAAGAGTAGATGGATTGACTGATTATCTGATAACTTTGCTTCATATGAATGAAAAACAAAAAATAGATTGATTGATTGTTTGATAATTTTGCTTTATATGAATGAAAAACAAAGAGTAAATGCTTGATATGACTTCTAATAAATTTGTTTTCTGTGATAGAAACCAAATAGTAGATGACAGTTTTTTAAACATATTTGCATTCATGACTTGAGTACAAATAAGAAAATGATTTGATCATTGATAAATTTGCTTTCCTGAAAAAGAAACCAAATAGTAAATGATGATAGAATAGATTGATTTCAATATGCAGATAGATAGATGTAGCAATGATTGCATAATCGGATTGATTGTATGATATGGGTCACTAATATGGGTCACTGCTAGATAGAGCACATGATATGAGTCATTGGTATGAGTCTGATTAATTGTCCTTGTGATGACCAAAAAAAAGGAGGTTTTTTATAACCTCCAGATTAGAGAGCGGTTCCCGACATGTTGGGATCGGATAGGAGAGTTGACTCTAGCAGACATACAGTGGATAGGTTCATGTGGGTTGGGATCCTTGTTGACTATCCCGTGAGGGATTCGAGTTGATAGAGGATTATTGACTGCCTTGGAAGAGAGGTGGCATTTGTATCATAACACCTTTCATTTGTCAACTGGTGAGATGACCATGACACCAGAGGATGTGTACAAGATTCTAGGGATTCCTGTGGTAGGTTCCCTTGTGGTTTATGACCACAAGGAGATAGGAGGGACAAAGGCACTGAGGAGGATTTGCGGTGATATGGTGATAGTTGGGTATTGGGTGTCGTGGGCGGATTTTAGTAGATATCTAGCCCTAGTTGCTGTGTTGGCGGCATTCATTGGAGGCTTCCTTGGACCAAATCATGAGTCGAAGGGATTCTTAGTTGGATGGGGTAGGATGCTGGAGTGGATGGTGACGCAGCCGAGGAGGTATGCTTGGGGGAGCTAAATTTTGGCTCATTTATATCATGATCTACATCAGGTGGTGTACTGAGGGTCGACAAGTTTGGCGAGTGGTGTGACGTTGCTTCAGATCTGGGCCTGGGAACATATTGTGATTACAAGGCTAGAGTGTGCTAGAGCTAGGCCACCAGGCAGGCCATATGTATATGCTTATTCAGGTGCACTTGTCTAGCCCAAGCTAGGAAAGTTGGAGTATTGGCGGTGCGTGTTGGATGATGTGGATTCAGTGATATGGAGGTCATACACAGATTGCGAGACGTGGGATACCGATCACTTGGAGATGTCGTTTGTCTGCATGCCCCGATATCTAATAGGGCAGACCCCATTTATTATTGAGATATTTTTGGCTTTGTGAGTTCAGAGGCAGTATGGGTATACACAGGGGATGCCACAAGGCGTTGCTCACTATGGGTGACGCAAGGATGATCCTCAATGGGGATGATGTATTACCTACCAAATGGCCTATATAGAGTATTTCGGCTTACATTCTGAGGCATGGGCATACAGGCCAGAGGTGGTAGACATCGAGATGTCGGATGAGTACTTGGTGTACTTCCACACACATCAATTTCCATGGTTTACATGCCCCAATGAGCCAGGGCCCATTGCAGTAGTATAGCAGCCAGGGGAGGAGAGACAGGGGGAGGTGGCGGGTGGAGGAGAGAGGAGGAGAGTAGAGATGAGGAGGGTGATAGGGATGATGACAGATCAGATGGTGGGGTTGATGGGGGAGATGATGGAGGGGAGGCAGAGAGGTTAGTGAGGCAGAGGTTCGACAGTCTAGCCAGTGCTCAAATTGTACGATGGCCCAGATCTAGTGGTAGACCACGAACTGTTATCAGGGTGTCCTCATCACAGCAGGCGCAAATAGCCACTCTGCAGGCCTAGGTGTAGACTGTTTAGTGTTAGCTAGGTCAGGCTCAGGGTTTAATAGCACAGTTACATGCACAGCTTGTACAGGCATAGGTTCCAGCACCAGCACAGGTATCTCAGCCTGCCCCAGACCTACAGATAGCTCAACTGATCATAGAGAGGGATGCTTTGAGATGGAGGGTAGCAGAGGTTGAGGGCGTCACTCAGAGGCTCATGGGCACTATAGAGAGTGCATCCTTGTAGCAGGTGATTGCAGAGGGCATGGAGATGGCGAGGGATGCAGAGTACTACTATGTGAGATATGAGGAGTTATGTCCTCCTAAGCGCAGAGAGCCATTCCCACGGTCCCACACAAGGACTAGGAGTAGATCATGGACCCATACATAGAGCCTAGGGGTTACCGGGCCTCGGTGGGATCCCGACGTAGGTACTAGTGGCAGGCCACCTCCTTCCAGACCAGCTCCATCAGGGCCATCGACCAACTAGTTTGTGATGTATATCATTTTTGGAGCATGTATATGCGATTTTTGATCATATCCCATGTATCTCTCTTTGGACTTTGCAATTTCATTTGGACATTGGACATTTGTATAAATTTTTATGAGTGATGATATGCAGCGGCGATATTTTTGATGATGTGATGTGCATTTATGAGATGATTATGTGATATGCATTTATTTCGATATGCTATGGATTGTGGTATGCATTTTAATGATTTGATGACTAATGTGATATGCAGGATGATTTGATATGATGTATGTATGATGATGAAAAATGTTTGATGATGCCTATTAATAATGTTATGCAAGTGGTTGACTTATGATGTGAATATCTCATGGGATTTTTGATATGTTTTATGAAAAATGTTGTGTGGAAAATGATATGAAAATGCATGTATGTAATGTTTGTTTTTGGATTTTCAAATGCAAGTAAATAATGATAATATGATGGAAAATGAATGTTGTGTTTATGATATGCATTATGAATTTGAATGGATATGAAAATGATAGGATGATTAATGAGATGAGATGAATATAATGTGATAAATGATATGAAATGAAATGATTAATAATAATGTGATGTATGATAAGATGATAAATGGTAAAGGATATGAAATGATAATGAAATGATAAATGGTAATATGAAATGATAATGGAAAATGATATGAAATGATGATGAATTGATAATGGTATATGATATGAAATGGTAATGAAATGATAATGGTAAATGATATGAAATGATAAATGAGAATATGAAATGATAACGAAATGATATGAAATGATAATGAAATGATAAATGATAAGTGATATGAAATGATAATGCAATGATAATGAAATGATAAATGATAAATGATATGAAATGATAATGAAATGATAAATGATAAATGATATGAAATGATAATGAAGATGAAAGGTGATGATGAAACAAATATTCGAATGTCCTCCACAAATAGTCTAAAGAGACATGACATCCATTGACGTTATTGTTAGCCTTTCAAAAACTCTGATGCAAATCCAATATGCAGATATATACACTAATCTAAAATGAAATGCGACTAAATTAACCGAACCATTTGTTGAGCCTTGTATTAGCTTTCTTGAATCATCATAGAATGTTTTAAAATGTTGGAAGTATGTACAAGCATCAGAGGGGAAATTAGCACCAATGATGACCTGAGTACAACTTTCATGAAGTTTGATATAGCAAGCAAACACAAGCATCAAGGTATAATTGGACCAAGATGACCTGAGCATTTCTTGCATAAACAGACAAAGACTAACCACTTTATGATGCCAATGTGGAACTGTCATCAATGATAAGCTTTGGAAATCATGTGTCGTGACATATTGACCATCAGATGGATAGTTAACCTCAAGACAACAGACAAAGAAAAATCATCCTCTTTCCTTGCCACTCTAGTTTGGTACATCATCGAGTGTGCTCCAGAGAGATGATATCGAAAATGAAACAACCATTGTTCAAAGTATAATACTGCTATTCTAAACATTATTCAGATTTTAGATTATCCCGATGTGAGTCATGATATGGTATCTACTTGAAAACTATTATGATATGGATCAATGATCAGATAGTTGTTCATAAGATTTGATTTGGTTGTTTGTCTGCATGATTGGATTCGATGTCACTGTCTAGCTATTTTGGTAAAACCTGAAAGTTGGTTGCCCCCAATATGTCAACGTTTGCCCCCAGTATTGACACAACTTGTTGAAATGAATTTATACAATAATCAAGCCATGGTAAGACATTATCATTCTAGGAAAATGATGATAGCATGATGCTGGTATGGCCCTAAGATAAAAAAAAGATGCATGAAAATGATGGCTGAGAAGCCAAGTGTAGAACATGAACTAATAGATGGAGAGCTACAAATAGCGTATGTTTGCCAGATTTTCACTATTTTCTTTTATTGCATTTTCCTTGTCAATAGACTGTCTGTCGCCAGGTTTTCACCCTATGATGTCTTTTTTTTTTTCTTTTTTTTAGCACTACCGAGATGCATGTTTGCCAGGTTTTCACCAAGGTAACCATTTTTTCAGGACTTTTTCTGTTGTTTTTGGATTTCTTTAGGACTTTTCTCCTATTTTTTGTATTTTTTCAGGACCTTTTCTAATTTTTTTGTACTTTTTTCAAGACTTTTTTGTTGTTTTTGGATTTCTTCAAGACATTTTCTAATTTTTTTGTATTTTTTAGGACCTTTTCTAATTTTTTTGTATTTTTTCAAGACCTTTATGGATGATGGCTTAAACATAATATTTCTTCAGGTGCATGTTGTTGATAGGTTCATCAAACAGGTCCCCTTCTGGTGCTGACAACTTGTATGCTCCTGAACAGTAGACTGCGATAACCACATAAGGACCTAGCCAATTTGGTTCAAACTTTCCTTTCTTTTCTCTGTCTTGCTGATTTCATGGATTTTCTTTCAACACTAGATCACCCACCTGAAAGGTACATGGCTTCACTTTGTGATTATAGCTGCGAGACATCATCTATTGGTATGCTTTCAAATGGTCAGCTGCTCCTTGTCTCTTTTCATCTAGAAGTTTGAGTTTTTGGAGTCGGGACACTCTGTATTCGTCATTTATTGTGAGACCTTTTAGTGAAACTCTGAGTGAGGGAATCTCAACTTCTAGAGGTAGTATAGCCTCTTCTCCATAGACAAGAGCAAATGGCATTGCTCCTGTTGGCGTACAGATATTGGTTCTATAGGCCCATAAGGCGAGATTGAGTTGAACATGCCAATCTTTCCCTGAATCATTCACAGTCTTCTTTAAAAAAATTAGTATAGTCTTATTTGAGGCCTCTGCTTGGCCATTCCCTTGTGGATAATAAGGTGTTGAATATCTGTGTTGAATGTGAAATCTCTCACAAAGTTCATCAACATCTTGATTCTTGAAAGGTTGTCTATTATCTGTAATAATGGAGTTGGGAATGCCATACCGACAAATAATATAGTTGAGTATGAATGATGATATATGTTTGTCAGTAACTTTATTAAGAAGTATTGCCTCAATCCACTTGATAAAATACTTTGTGGCTATGATGATGAACTTATGCCCATTTGATGAGGAAGGATGAATCTTGCCCACTAGATCTAACCCCCATTGAGAAAATGGCCAGGTTGGCATAAATGGTTGAAGTTCTTATGCAGGAGCATGAATGAGATTCCCATGAATCTGGCATTTTGAGCATGTTTACACAAAAGTGAATGATTCTCTCTCCATTGTAGGCCAGTAGTAACCCATTCTAATCAATTTCTTGGCTAAGGTCAGTCCACTCGAATGAGTACCACAAATGCCACCATGAACTTCTTGTAAAGCTTTCTAAAATTCATCACGTTCAAGACATCAAAGTAAAGTACCATCAAGACCATGTTGATAAAGGGTGTCAGTGATAAGAGTGTAGCGAGAGGATTGGCATATGAAATTTTGTTTTTGGTTACGGGATAGATCAGGTGGTAAAATATCATCTTTTAGGTAGGCATAAATTTTTTCATACCAAGGTGAATCAAATCCCACCAAGTGACAAATGATTTGGATTTCAGGTGTGTCATAGGCAGGTGCAAATGATTGTTCCACCAGAAACTCATAGCGAGCCTGATTTTCTGGGAGTTGTACCAATGATGCGATGATAGCCATGGCATCGACTGCTTCATTATCAATCCTTGGAATTTGTGTGAAATTTATGTCCACAAAGTACTTCTTGAAGTCATCAACCATCTTTTTATATGGAAACAATTTGTCATCTTTGGTCTGATAATCATCATTGATCTAATAAATGACCAACTGTGAGTCGCCATACACCTGTAATTCTGTAATCCTCCATTCCAATGCTATTTTAAGTCCCATAATTAATGCTTCATATTTGGCTATGTTGTTAGTGCATGGAAACATCAGCCTATATGATCAAGGAATGGTGTGTCCTTAGGGGGTGATGAAAAGTATGCCTGCCCCTGATCCATGTTGAGTGAAAGAACCATCAAAATATAAGGACCATGGTTGGTTGGATTCTATAGTAAAGACATCAGCATCTGGAAATTCAATATGCAGGGGATGGTCGGCTTGTAGTGGTGCTTTAGCTAGTTGATCAGCGATAACTTGTCCTTTGATTACCTTGCGATCAACATAATGGATGTCAAATTCACTTAGAATCATTACCCATTTTGCTAACCTTCTTGTCAATGATGCTTTGCTTAACATATACTTGAGTGGATCAATCTTTGTAACAAGATTGATTGTATGAGTTAACATGTAGTGTCAAAATTTGTGTGAAGCAAAGACCACTACTAGGCAAGCCTTCTCAATGAAAGTGTAGTTGAGTTCATGCCCTGTCAATGTGCAACTAATATAATAGATTGCACCTTCCTTTCCTGTAGAGTCTTCTTGTGCGAGCAATGCTCCCAAAGATGTCTCTGTTGCGGCAATATACAAGATCAATGGTTTGTTTGGATTTGGTGGTACTAGAACTAGTGGCTTCATCAGGTACAGCTTGATTTGTTGAAAGGCCATCTCACACTTATCATCCCACTTAAAAGGAACATTCTTAAATGTAATAGATGTGTGAAAGGTAGACTTTTGTCAGCCAGTTGTGCAATGAACCTTCGTATAGATTTAAGTTATCCCTGTAATGATCTCAACTGACTAATGTTCCTTAGGGGAGGCATTTCCATGATTGCCTATACCTTGGCAGGATCTACTTCAATTCCTTTTTTTGATACAATGTACCCTAAGATTTTTCCATAGGTGACCCCAAAAACACATTTCTTGGGATTTAGGCGGACTTTGAATTTCTCCTGTTGTGAAAATATTTTAGACAATATTTCCATATGTCCTTCTCTGGTGTATGACTTTTCCAATATGTCATCTACATAATCTTCCATGAATGTATGCATCATGTCATGAAAGATTGTAGTCATGGCTCTTTGGTAAGTAGCCCCAGCATTCTTTAGACCGAAAGGCATGACATTCCAACAGTAAGTTCCCCATGGACATGTGAAAGCTATTTTTTCCTGGTCTTCGGGTGCAATCTTGATTTGGTTGTAACCAGAAAAACCATCCATTAATGAATACATGGCATGGCCAGTTGTCAAGTCAACTATAGTGTCAATATGTGGAAGTGGGAAATCATCCTTAAAACATGCTTTATTAAGATCCCTGAAATCTGTGCACACCCTGACGCTTTTATCTAGCTTGGATACAGGAACAATGTTAGAGATCCATTCTACATAGTCGATTGATCTTATGAAGCCCACATCAAGGAGTTTTCTCAATTCTTCCTTAACTAATAATGCAACATGGGGGTGCATCTTTCTGAGTTTTTGTTTCACAGGCTTAACTCTTGATTTGATAGACAAGTGATGCATGATAAGATCAAGATCCAGACCTGGCATGTCCGCATAAGACCAAGCAAAGTTGACTTGATGTGCTCTTAGAAACTCCATGAACTCTGATATTTCTTTCTTTGTCATTGATGTAGCTAACTATAAAATCCTTGGTTTATCTGAGGTTTCGAGGTTGACAGCATTTGTAGGCTCAATCAAAATAGGAAATCTCTCATGGTAGTGCTCTGGGAGAGTGTCAAGATTCCCACCGTCTGGCGCCTTAAAAAGGTTTTCACCATCCGATATGCTCTTTATTTTATCTTTTACTTGATCTAATACTGCTAGATTCTTGTTTTCACTATTAGATCTTTCTTTTTTATTTTTATTTTTTGTAGCTAGGAGAATTGACACTCTCCTAATTGAAGACTCTATGCCAAGAATCACTGGTGGAACAATCATTTGTGTCATCTGCAGAAAGGAAGTTGACGATAGATTTGTCACTTGGGAACATAGATATATTGATAGGTTCAAATGAATCCCAATCAATGAGATCAGGATGGATCAAAGATAACAGGTCATCAGGTTGCGTGAAATCGGCAATGGTTAGGTTCATAATGGAGTTGACTGTAGGATCCGAGGTATGAGGTGGGTCAATGATGATAATATTCTCATGATAATCTTGTTCGTTTAAATCTAACTCAGTATCACTAGAATTATAGTCACCTTGTAGTTTAGATTCTTGTGTTTGGGTCCCTGAACCTTGACCTTCGATTAGAATTGGGGCATACTGGTGTATTACATCAACCTCTTTGTCCCTCCAGAACTCATCATTGTAAATGGTAAACCATTCATATTCAGCAGAGTCTGTATCAGAGTGATTATCCACATAATTCTGAATTGTTGCCAAACATGCTTCTCTTGAATTTGAACCTTCTTGTAATGTGAAGACAGTACGATGCGGTTGTTTAGATGTTCCTTCTTTTGAGTTAGCATCATAGCCTAATCCAATTTTCTCTTTTGCAGCAAGTCCTCGAAGGTGAATAGGCTCAACTACTCCTTTTCTTTTTCCAATAGGACCCTTATCATAGCCCATCTTCTGTATGATTGACTATCCTTTTTACAGTTGGTAATTTGACATTAAAAACTACTTCATCTTCATCTTTATAGAGCCAGTTTTGAATTTCTCTATCCTCAGGATCTTCCATGGGGAATTTTTCTTTGATGAATCATCCATTAAATTTTGTGCTTGGCTCTGTCGGTGGTTGTATTAATGCTGATGCTACTGATATTTGATGTTTTGTGATAGAAGTTTGTCCATGTGACCGAGGTGATGTAGGTAAGTTAGCAAGATAAAGAGAGTACTCCCTGACTCCATGGTCCTTAAATTTCAATTTCTTGTCAAAACTATTGGTTAATTGACTGATTTATGTATCAATCTTGAGAGAATTACTAACTCGAGCTTCTCGATTGTTAGGAACCAAAGTATTTTGACTAGCTTTGATATTGGCACAAGTTTGGACATTTGATTTATTAGCTGGTATCATGATTTCTTGTCCATCATAAGGAAATTTAAGACATTGATGATATGTGGATGGGACAGCTTGCATTTCGTGGATCCAAGGATGACCCAACAAGATGTTGTATGCAAGATCACGATCTAGTACTTGACAGAAGGTATTTTTGATAACAGGGCCCACTCTAATTGGTAGCATTATTAGTCCCTTGGATGCTCTTTCTTCATCATCATAAGCTTTAATGGTAATTTTCCTTCTGAGATCAATGGAATCCTCAGAAAATGCTAAATCTTTAACCAACTTCATGGTACATATGTTTAAACCAACACCTCCATCTATTAGAACTCGTCTGACATGAAACTTATGAACCATGACTTCTAAATATAATGAGGAATTATGGGGATGAGTTATGGAAACGTCATCTTTTTCAGAAAATGAAAGGCACGTGGGTGAAGACAAGTGTCCTACCATGGCTTGAAATTGGTCCACATCCAAATCAATGGATACATTTGTTTTGACAAGGGCCTTTTCAAGAATTTCTTTATGTGCTAGGAAAATCTTCAAGAGTTCTAAGATAGAAATTTGAGCAGGAGTTTTCCGAAGTTGGTTGACTAAATCATATTGATGTTGAGGTGTAGGTCTAGTGGATTTTGAGGAGGCACCCTTTAAGACAACTTTGGCTTGCGCCCTTATTGTCACATTGACCTCCCTGTATTCCATCTTTTCCTTGACTTTTATAACATTGATCTGCTCATCATCAGTGTAGATATGATTGATTATCAGATCATTAATATGATTTAAACTTTTTCCCGAAGATTCACCTTTTTGATAGTTGGGAAAAGGATTGCAAAAAGCTTGATGGTCTTCATTTGATTGTTGATGTCCTATTGTGATGGTGCCATTTTCGATTAAGTCTTTAATGGTTTTCTTCAAGGCTTGACAGTTATTTGTGTGATGACCTTTGCACCAATGATAGTCACAATAGTATGCCTCATTCCATGATAGAGGTTTCACACTAGGTTCATAGTTTCGTTGAGGTGGCAAGGTAATGACATTTTTAGCCATCAACTCTTTGAATGCAGATTCCAAAGATTGACCTAGTGGAGTGTAAGTTCTTCTATTGGAGAAGAATGAAAATCTTTGTGGATTTGTATTCGAGGTATTCCCTAAGGAATTGCTATTGTTATTGGTTCCTCGGTAACCTTGATTTTTGGCAATCCCTTGATTGGGAGTAGAATTTTCATTCGCATTGTTCCTCGAAGGAGGATTGTTTCCTGGATTTGCGAATGAGTTGACATTGTTATAATGGTTGTTGCATGAATTACTTGGAGTACTAAGGGAAAATGGCTTGGTCGAGACATGATTCGCATCAACAACACCATCATTCACTACGTTCTTGTTGCGAGTCCAAAATTTAGACTTGTCCTGATTGTTATGATGATTGGATGAGCCAGGATTGTCCTTGTCTAGTTTTATGATTCCTCTTTTGACCAAAGCACTTTCAATGGTTATAGAATCTTCAATCAATTTCTCAAAAGAGGGAGGACAATGTAAGTTCAAATGATAGCTCATCTTTGAGTTCAAATTGTTAATGAAGGTGACCATCTTTTCATTTTCAGGAACAAGTCGTGGATATCTAGCAAACATTCTTCTCCATCTCTGAAGAAAAGTAATGAAAGATTCACCAGGTTTTTGTGCAACTTTGCAAAGATCTATCATGGTGATTTGGTGTTGGATGTTGTACACGTATTGTGATATAAACAGATTGATTAATTCTTTGAATGTTTTGACAGGAGGTGTGATTTTTGATAGCCATTCCATTGAGTGACCTCCAAGACTCCTAGGAAACAAATGCATCAGGTAAGTGTCCTCATGAGAAAACTCTAAAGTCATGTTTCAGAAGTCTCTAACATGATCAATCGGATCTGATTTCCCATTATAACGATCAAATTTTGGAATTTCACAATTCTTGGGAACTGTAATCATGTTGAGACTTCGATCGAAGGGATAAGGACAAATGTCCTCAAGAGTATATTTTTTTGTTGTGGTTCCCCCTTGTAATTCTTTAATTTTTCCTTGAAGTGCTTTGATTTGTTGAGTCAAAGCACTAAGATCTGATAGGGGTATTTCCTTAGGTTTGCTCTTCAAATTCTCAGTGTCAAAGTCATGAGGCAATTTAGCTCCTTGGTCAACTAGATAGAGGAAGTATTTTACTTTATCGCGCTACAAGATCTTTTCTATGGCTTTGTGGAATTTAGGATCTTGCTTAGCCTCTCTAAGATGTTCCTCATCTCGTTCATCATCACTATCTATATGGGTTTTTCTCATGTCTCTATAGTGGTGGAATGGATTTTCTTTTGTGTTATCCATATCAGTGTTGAAAAGTGGATTACGACTGATATTGTAAAGAGGATTACTGCTTTCACCTTCTTCTTGAATGTTTTGGGTATGACCTTGTTGGATTTCATCCTTCAATTTATTGTATCACGATCTTGTGGAGATAGGCATATGATTTTGAAGAATCCTTCTAAACTTAGATCACAATTCTAATAAGTGCAATGATGATGATATCTTGATCTAATAAGATATGAATCCTACGATATGATCAAAGATGTTCCTAATTTTTTATTGTGGCTTCCAATGATGAAGGATGTCAGAATCCTTTTGGGGAAGTTGAATCAATAATTAGAAATTTATTTGAAAGGTGCACTCTTAAAGATTTGATCTTTGTTTTTGAAGAAGAGTTTTAAAATCACTGAAGGATTTGATTGGGATGTGAAGGATATTCTATAGAAGGTTGTGGTATATTGTCAAACTCAAGAGGTTGATTAAAATTATGCTGCTGAGATAGAGCTAATCTCTGATAATAAGCTCAAGAATCCAAAGGCTCTACAACATACTCATCAATGAATCCCCTAACAAAATCTTGGTATCTATGAAGAAATCCACAGTAATGAAGCAAGACGTGTCAACTTTTGTACAAAAAATTCCTTTTTTGCAATGTTTTCTTGTACCCTAAATGTTTCTTGGGTTCCTTGATCCTAGTGGAAACTGATTTCTTGACAAACTTTGTTGATTTCCACTTTCTAAGCATGGGAGAAGTATTAGAGTTTTTACTAGACCTAAGATATGAAGTGTTTTTGAATGATTTCAATTGTTGTTTTCCATGTTCATTTCGGATGATCTTTTATTTGAATTAATGTGAATGAAAACACAGCAAACACTTTGAATTAAATAGAATATAACCAAACACAGATAAAGCAAGTACAACCTATGGTAAAGCCAAGACAATATACGCTATATTCCATGCGGATTTCCCCAACCGCATATCGATAGCGTGTGAATTTAGAAGCTTGGCTGCACAGGCTCCCCCTTACAGTGCACTCTCTTCTCAGGCCAACCAAGCTTCCAATCCCCATGAAACTCCCATGGCAGATTGATCACCACTACTATAGACTGTGAAAGTGTGGATGCCTTCACACTGACTGGTGTTGCGCTAGCAAATAGAAGGTTTTTGGTTTACTAAAACAATGGTGTTTAATTCGAGACCCCCATTCGAGTGGCCATACATGGGGCAAGAGATTAATCACCAATTTAAATGAGATGAGATGTATTTATCTCATTATAAATATGCATACTATGTTAAAATGCAAGATTATGCTATTGTTGTGATAAAATCATTTCTAAGACATGGATATTGATAAAAATGTTGAATATGCAAAAGTGTAAGCATAATTGCGTATGCATGCGTGTGTAACCAATGCTTGGATTTGCACATGTATTTAAAGAGTTTTCGAAAGAATTTGATTGGCTGCCATGATTAACAGTTCAGATCAAGCTTGTTGGGATGAACGGTGAGGAATTTTTAAAACTTGAGAGAGAAATAGAAGGTTTCCTCTTCACAAATTTTCTCAATTAGACCCGAAGGAAAGTTGCCATTCGAAGAATGAGTTTGAGAATGAATTTCATAATTAAATAAATAAACTTATTTAATTATGTGTGAAGATGAAATTAGAAGTTTACATAATTCAATAAGTAATATATAATTATGTGTGAAGATGAAATTAGAAGGTAATTAAATATTAGAAATATTTAATTATGTGTGAGGAATTTAGAAGATAATTAAATATTTAAAATATTTAATTATGTGCAAGAGAGGAACTTTAGAAGATAATTAAATATTTAAAATATTTAATTATGTGTGGAGTGAGAAATGATATTAAATTAAATATTTATAATATTTAATTTAACTATTAGATGAAGAGGGTGTTTGAAGGAATATTCCATTATTTGAATTCAAATATTCAAATTTAGAATAACATGATGATTAATGTAAATAAATTATAAAATTTATTTAATTTAATTAAGAGGAATATGGAAGATGGTAATAATTAAATAAAGTTATTTATTTAATTAAGGTAGAAGAATTTACAAATGTGAACAATATAAATAAATAATTAAATTTATTTATATGTAGATGACTTTAGGGGATTAATTAAATAATTTATATTTAATTAATTAACAAGCTTGATGACCATTTTTAGACATATACATTTTGCCCCTCTTTGAAGTGATGACCTATATAGTTGGATCGGTGGTTGAGGATCGGATCTAGTTAGAGGGTATATGTTTTGTTAGATGTAGTTTTTGTTACATAAACAATATCTTTGTTAGCTTTTTGTATGCACTCATGAATGAGAAATATGTGAACATTCTTGTTAGATTGTAGAGTTCAGTTATATATAATAAAGTTTTTCCAGTTTACTATTATGATTAGTTGAATCACATAGCACATATTTGGTTTCTCCTATGGGTACAACAACTTAAGAAAGGGCCACTCAAGGTATTGTTCACCCACCTTAATTTCTATTGTTAAATTAAATGTTTACATTATTGCATTCACTTCAATATATTCTTCATTACATGCATGTAAATGATATTTATTCTCATAATTTAAGTTTAGTAATGCATCATTGAGTCATCCTCCAGAGTGAGTCAAATAGCAAGAAGTAAGAATTAGAAGTGCTAGTGAAATTATAGAGTTCAGGCAATTAACATCTACAGTGTTAAGTCGAAGGTATCCACAACATCAGTAGCAGATTAAGTTATTCCCATGTTTTGTAGTTTATGCTTTATTTCCTTTTCTAGCCTTTACTATTTTCCTACACATGTGTAAATCATCTATACTTTATGATATAGACCTAGAATCTGTGAATGCACATATAGTACCAACATCATCACACGCTTATGAATCCTTGGTTGCTAATTAAATGGATCCTTTGTGAGGGTTTAGTGGATTGTTCGGCTAGGAACCTCTCCTCTGAATTGTGTGTCTAACACCAAGTTGACTAAGAATTAGTGAGGCCTTACATTTTTGGCGCCATTACCGGGGATGGTGCTACATTCATGATTCTCCTATGTTATTTCAAGCTTTCATAGTTATAATTTTTTCTTCAACATTAAGGTAATTAGGATTTAGTCATCTATACAAAAATGCTTTACTAATAATGTGCAAGATCCATTGATCCAAAGAGTCACAACTATTATATGTGGAGGCAGCAAGAGGCTCTAGGAAGATTTCTCCCCTTAATAGATGAAGCTTTAGAGGATAGTAATGATCATAGTGAACTAAGCAAGGGCATTCCTGAAGAAGAATCATTCCTAACACGAATATCCATGTCAAATATAGAGACTTCCCATACACATATCATCACCATGGGTGATGTTGCAATGGAAGACCCACTAGAGCATGTAGCCTTTGAGTTCCCAATTGCCAACCAGGAGAGAGAAATTGCACTAAAGAACATACCTCCTTCAGCATTACATGTATTCTATGAATTGGTCACAAAGGACCTAGATACATCCATTTTTTATTTTGATGTGTCATGCAGAAGTTATCACTATACTATAGATGCACATAGGCTCAAGTTGTTTCCAACAACATTGAAGGATGTTGCTCTGAGGGGTTTTATGGGTTTAGGAAGAAATGTTCCAAATTGGAATACCATGAACACAAATTTCCTGGAGAATTACTAATACTATTGTAGAGGAATAGATAGAAAGAGAGATGGAATCTTTAGGATGTCACAAAAAGAGGATGAATCCCTAGAAGACTACATGGAAAGGTTTCAATTTTTCCTTAAGAAATCCCACCAGAACAGAATCTCTGATGAGTCTTTAAAGCTGATATTCTTAAGGGGGATTAATGAGGATTGCATGAATGCACTTAACCTCATTGGGGTGGGATATATCTCTCAAGAACCATTTGAGGAGATTTGCAAGGAATGGAAGAACTATTCAAGGTCTTTCACAAAGAATATTAGAGGAGATATGGCATCTTCCATCATCAAACCATCCAATGGAGTCTCTAGAGTTGAATTGAGTAATCTTCTATCAAATATGAAGGAGGATATTATCAGCAAAGCAACAGGAGGAAGAAGCAACTCTTACAAAATACTGCCCACATTGTAGACAAAGAAGGACTAACTGTAAATGTAAGAAGGTGGAAAGTATCTCTGAAGGGACATCATACTTTCATGCATTGGAGGGAGAAGATGGGCAAGCATTATACATAGCTCAAAGGAAATGATGTCATTCAAGACAACGTATGCCCCAAGATCCTTTGAATTATAATATGTCATTTCTTGGTAACAATTCAAATATTCCTAATTGAAATCCTCAACCTTGGGCCAATATGCAAAACAACAATGGAAATTCCTCAAACCAATTGGAATCAACAGTAGAAAAACATGTGGCCATCACAAAATTACCAAGGATCTAACTATAATTCCTAATGGTCACCCCAGTACCAAAGAGGTCAGTAATGGCAAAACCAAAACATAAATTATCAACAACCACAATAGCCCTTGTAGTCACAACAAGCCATTATGCCAAATCCAATAAACCCAACACCACAACCACCTAGATCACCTTTTATGCCAGCCCAACCTACAATAACCTCAATAACAAGCCTTTCCAACATACCTATACTAATGAAGCTATCAATACCCTACTTATAGGGTAGAGGTAAGTGATTTCCACCTTAGATCAGGGAAAAGTTTTGTTGGACCTTCATCCTCTCATATTACTAAATAAATTGATGAAGAACCCCTGCTAGAGACTTTGGATAATCAACCTAAGGATCCTGAGTCAAATTAAGGTAACCAAACCAATCCAAGTCCAGAGCCCCCATTCCCTGAAAGATTAGCAGCTCAAAGGAATCAAACACAAGCTAAAACTAACTTGTTGGGAAAAATTAAGGATGTTTGTATCAAAATATCCCTTATCCAAGCCATTAAGGAGGTTCCTATCTATACTATTCAATGAGAGAACTATGCCTTAAAAATCTAGGCAGGAAGAGAAAACATCCTCAGACTGTACATGTCCTAGGACAACTTGTAGACATTATGTTGGAAAACATAATTGTCCCCAAGTATGCAGAACCTGGGAGTCCTATAGTGGATGTAAAGATAAATGGAACTCTCAATAAAAACACCTTAATTAACTTGGGTGTAGCTATCAATGTAATGACTGAAGAGATAATGAAGTTATTATGATTGATAGAACCCAAGCCTACACCTATTGTTGTACAGTTGGCAGATAGGTCCAGAGTCAAAACTAAGGGTATCATTGAAGACTTGGTAATAACACTGGATTCATGGGAGTACCCTACAAATTTCATGGTATTGAAGCCAAAGGCTAATCTTGCAAGTTACCCATTCATCTTAGGAAGACCTTTGCTAGCAATAGCAAATGCCTTTATAGGTTGCAGGTCTAGGAATATGATTATCTCTAATGAAAATGTGACTAATAAATCGGTCCTTTATCCACTAACTAGCCACATGCAGACATTAAATATACCATTTGGCCTACCCTAGATGAGGAGGATCAATCCTCCTTACAAGCATTGATGACTATTGAATGTAATCCCTTGTTAGAACACTAAGATGAAGATGAATTGATAGTAAACATCATGCAAAATGACTATGGTAGGGAATCGCATCACCAGGACTACTTGACATGTTTGCATGATCCTCTACAAAATATTATCCCTACCAGTTCATCTGAGTCAATTTCTAAAATATTTCACAATTTGTTACCACACCAATGTATTCCAAACATAGAGGGACTTGACATCTCATCAATGCAAACAGTATCCAAGACTCTAGAGATAATTTCAAGTAAAACATTAAATGTTAATAGTCAATTGACTGATATACAATAGACCTCATTGATGAATGTGTTGCAATCACACACAACAACCTTTGCATGATATTATCATTACATGAAGGGGATAGACCTAAAATTTTGCATACATAGGATTTACATCAACGATGGTTTTAAACCCATAAGACAACAATAAAGGAGAATGAACCTTTTAGTCAAAGACAATTAAAATAGAATTTCAAAAATTACTTGATACAGGCTTTATATATCCTATCTATGACAGTTAATGGGTGTGACCTCTAGTAATTGTTCCAAATAAAGGAAGAAAGTGGAAAGTATATGTAGACTATCGAGAATTAAATGTTGCAACTAGGAGGGACCACTTTTTACACCCCTTCATTGACTAGTGCTTAATTCATTAACAAGAAAAAAGTACTCCTTTCTGGATGGATTTAGTGGCTACAACCAGATTAAGATTGCCTCAGAAGACTAGGACAAGACAACATTCACATGCCCTTGGGCACATATTCTTATTTTTTCCTACCATTTGGCCTATATAATGCACCAACCACTTTCCAGAGTGCAATACTGAGTATATTCTTAGAATTTTCCCATGATTCCATGGAGGTTTACATGGATTATTTCACAACATATGGGAATACATATGATGAATCACTTGGAAATTTAGAGAAGGTGCTTAAAATGTGTCATGAACACAACCTATCCCGGAGTCATGAAAAATGTTTCATGATGATGATAGAAGGGATTATATTGGGACATTTTTTGTGTCAAATGAAAGAATTCAAGTGGACCCCAACATAATTGAAGTGATCTCAACACTCCCTATGCCTCAAAGACAAAAAATATGTTAGAAGTTTCCTATGAAATGTTGGGTATTATGGGTAAGTGCACCAAGATGTTTCCCAAAAAGGGGGCTTAAGTGGCCACTTTTTTTTCTGAAATCATGAAATACTGACCTTGGACATGAAATTGAGGATAGTTACACTCAAAATTTTTGAGATGGAACACAAAGAAGGATCAAAGTGCTCCAAGTCTACTTTCTAAACTACTAATTTATTTTGAAAATGGTTGAGATTAAGGGGTTCAAATGAGGGACGTACACAAATTTGTGTTTTTTTTTCAGAAAAAACATAACATAGTAACTCTTGTATAACCCTAGTACGATGAACTTTTTTTTAGTATTTTTAAAATCGCTACTGTCAAAAGTTAGCTAACAGTATGTAGTTGATGCATGATTTTTCTGATAATTTTTTAATGAATATTTTATATTTTACTAATTTTCAAAGTGGACATTTCTTGAAAAATAGAATTTTGGCCGTGTTACCCCTACAAATTTTGGAAACTAATTGAATTTAAAAAAAAATTATAGAATGGAGTCTAGTTTTTAAAAATGTAATTTATTTGAAATTGTGATGAACGGTTAATTTATAACGAAAAAAACACCAAAAATTGCTTTTTGCCAAAAAAGAGAAATACAAACAAAAGAAATTATGGATGAAAGGCTTAACATTGTAAGAAAGTGAAAAAAATTACATCTTTGGATAGCTAAGAGAGAACCTAACATTACCCAGATGTTCGATTTGTTTTATAGTGAACCATGTGCAATCTTGATGGTGAGCACAAACCTAATTATGTGAAATATTGTAGAATTTGCAAAAACACATCTTTGGTCATTGGGAATTCCCTCCAAGCCTTTGGGTTGGTATTCCAAGGCAAATACCAATCCCAAGGATTGGGGATTCCCAAAGAAATATATAACGTGCATGAGTTATAACATGCTCGTGTTATATCTCAGTTTTGACATGGTTTTTTTCATTTGTGGGGAGCATGTTTAGCAAGACATAACGCGAGCACAATATAAAGCACTTGTGTTATGTCTTGCTTTATGTTAAATGCTACTCTATTGAATGTATGTTTATATATTTTTATGTTTGTATGTACATGTATGCTTGTATGTCATGTATGTATGTATGTATTCTTCTATGTATGCCTATTTGTATGTAATATTGTATCTACTCATGTACATGTATGCTTCTGTGTATGTAGGATTGTATGTACATATGTATTATGCTATTATTTATGTATGTCTTTAGAGGGAGGGAGAATTTTAAGATAGAGAGAGATCTAGAGTTGTCTAGGTAGGGTGGGAGAGAGAGAGAGAGTGAGTTTGGAGAGAGGGAGTGAGAGAGAAGGGGTTGGAGTGAGAGGGACTTAGCTAGGTAGGGTGGGAGGGATA
>VDFB02004089.1:197771-238978 GCA_007258455.2 Sequoia sempervirens | reverse complement strand
ATCCTTCAACGTTTTTGGAAACAACTTGAGCCTATGTGCATCTATAGTATAGTGATAACTTCTGCATGACACATCAAAATAAAAAATGAATGTATCTAGGTCCTTTGTGACCAATTCATAGAAGACATGTAATGTTGAAGGAGGTATGTTCTTTAGTGCAATTTCTCTCTCCTGGTTGGCAATGGGGAACTCAAAGGTTACATGCTCTATGGGTCTTCCATTGCAACATCACCATGGTGATGATATGTGTATGGGAAGTCTCTATATTTGACATGGATATTCGTGTTAGGGATGATTCTTCTTCAGGAATACCCTTGCTTAGTTCACTATGATCACTACTATCCTCTAAAGCTTCATCTATTAAGGGGAGAAATATTCCTAGAGCCTCTTGCCACCTCCACATACAATAGTTGTGACTCTTTGGATCAATGGATCTTGCACATTGTTAGTAAAGCATTTTTGTATTGATGACTAAATCCTAATTACCTTAATGTTGAAGACAAAATTCTAACTATGAAAGCTTGAAATAACACAGGAGAATCATGAATGTAGCACCATCCCCTATAATGGCACCAAAATGTAAGGCCTCACTAATTCTCAGTCAACTTGGTATTAGACACACAATTCAGAGGAGAGGTTCCTAGCTGAAAAATCCACTAAACCCTCACAAAGGATCCATTTAATTAGCAACCAAGGATTCGTAAGCATGTGATGATGTTGGTACTATATGTGCATTCATAGATTCTAGGTCTATATCATCAAGTATAGGTGATTTACACATGTGTAGGAAAATAGTAAAGCCTGGAAAAAGAAATAAAGCATAAACTACAAAACATGGGAATAACTTAATTTGCTACTGATGCTGTGGGTACCTTCGACTTAACATTGTAAATGTTAACTGCTAAACGTAAACTCTATAATTTCACTAGCACTTCTAATTCTTACTTCTAGCTATTTGACTCACTCTGGAGGATGACTCGATGATGCATTACTAAACTTAAATTATGAGAATAAATATCATTTACATGCATGTAACAAAGAATATATGGAAGTGAATGCAATAATGTAAACATTTAATTTAACAATAGAAATTAAGGTGGGTGAACAATACCTTGAGTGGCCCTTTCTTAAGTTGTACCCATAGGAGAAACCAAATATGTGCTATGTGATTCAACTAATCATAACAGTAAATTGGAAATTTTTTATTATATATAACTGAACTCTACAATCTGACAATAATCTTCACATATTTCTCATTCATGAGTGCATACAAAAAGCTAACAAAGATATTGTCTGTGTAACAAAAATTATATCTAACAAAACATATACCCTCCAACTAGATTTGATCCTCAACCACCGATCCAACTATATAGGTCTGGGAGGAGGTTTATTTGCATAAGGATTGAAAGCAAAAATTAAATGAAGATATCCACTCTCCTTCAAAATAGAGAGAGAGAGTCTTTGCAATTGAAACTGTAACTGAAAAAGATAGAAGAAGACAAATAGTGTTGGTGTGAATAAATGTCTTGTACCTAGTTAATTCATTTACTAGGTACTTAGGGGACATATTCACATGTTAAGTTTACTTAGGTCCTAAGATTCTTTCTAGAAGAATTAGTTGTAATGTCTAGATTTTATCTTTTCCTAGGTAGTTATGGTTAGTTGTCTCATGTTATAGGATTAAGACACTATTCATAATTTTATGAAATTTTATATCTCACCTTGGCTATATGACCAAGGGGTTCTCATTTATAAATCAGTTGTTGGATATTCAATTCCATTGCAATCTTGAGTATTGCATATTGATCTCTTTTTGCTTTCCATTTGGCCTCTAGATCTTGGGTATCTCCATAGCCAACTCTAACATGGTATCAAATTGAGTTGGGTGCCATTAGATAGTTTGTTTTGAGAGATTTTTTTAGAACTTGAAAAATTGAGTATGCTCTTCTCTTGCATCGAATGATGATTTAGAGAATCGAAAAAACTTGATAGAAATACTAGATTTTGGGAGGGTTCCTCTTTGTGGTTTTTTCTTATAGGTTCAAATGAAATATTTTTGGTGTAAATCTGAGCTCACCATTGAGTTCAGAGTGTTTGAGAAAGTTAGCTTTTCCTTTTGTTTTATCCAAACCGAACATATGAAGCCAAATCTATGAGGGTGTGAATCTAAAAAGTGGTTGCTAGATCTAGGAGGTAGCTACAATTTTGGAGCATTTTGGGTCAAAATCAACCCTTCAATTGTGTCCAAAAGGGCCACAACCCTAATATCAACAATCAATTCATCAAAATCTGAGCACTTCACTCGAGGCTTGAGGAGAAAATCCCCCCTCCTTCACTGTATGAACACCATTATTGCAATCATAAGGTACAGTCACAAAAAATATTTTAATATTTGGCCTATTTTAGAAGTTTTGAAATTAAAAAAAAATGTGGGTTGAAATTATTTTTTAGAAAATATTTTGAAAAAAAAAATATAATAAAATTTTTGTGCAGGGTATGCAAAGTACCCACTACAGATTTGAGTACATAGAGTACTCTGTAGTACTACAAGCGATCGTACATTCAGGAAAGAGGCTGAATTTTGGAATTGGCAAGATTTAAGTAAAACTAGAGAATAATTTTTGACCACAGAGATTTTGTTGTTAAAAGGAAAATATTTTGTCATCATCATCAAGATTCTTTGTACCAGCCGACAAAAGAAGATTCTAAAGAATATACTGACAACAAAGAATATTTTGGGTGACTCAGGCATATTATGACATTGATGGCCAAGAGGCCGTCAAATTCAACCTAGTGAAGTGCTGATGTTAGCACCCTTTTTTTAAATTTTTCCCCTCTCATGGTTGTAACTTTTGATTTTGTAGTCCAACTTTGAAGCCTCATAACTTAGGCTTAGGATCTCTGTTTTTCAAGAAATTCTTTTTTGTGATAGAATTTTGTGCTCTATGTAGTGGTGCAATCATTTTTTGATTTTAGTGCATGGTTTTTTTAGAATTTTTAGATTCTCATAGGTGTTGTTGAGTTGTTCTTATTTAGGGAACTTTTGGGGCTCTATTCTTGATCCTATGGTAACATTTTTGGGTGAAATGTTTTTTTTTTTTTAAATACATAATTCTTTGTGTAATTTGTAGTGGTCTGATTAGATTGATCTCATTTTATCCAAAAAAATACTTTGAGCTTGTGGCCAGTTTTGGCATATGTATGCATTAAGATCAAGTCCACTTCACTAATTTTTGGAAAGTGGAAATTGTAAACGCACTAAATATAAAGTGTCGCAATCATATATTGTTGGGGGGGATTCTTGATTGAGTGATATGGGGGGGTCTCTTGGTGCATCATTTTGATTTGTTTGCTTGTGCTCTTCTTTTCATGGATCATTCTAAGGTTGCATTGCTCACATCATATAATTATTCAAAATGACATCAAAATACATGGAGTATTGTAATGACTTTAAAGGTCACTCTCTATATGTTGAAAATAAGGTACCTAAACCTACAGATGCAGATAAAAAGATAAAATGGATGATTGAACATACCAAAGCTCTTTGATGTCTTCATAGACTAGTTTCTTAAGATTTGTTGTTTCAGATTAAATCATGTAAAAATTCTCATGAAGCTTGGAATAAATTGAAAAAATTGTATGGTACTATAGATGAAGTAAGAGGCTATCAAATTGATAATGAACTAATAAGCCTTGATCCTAAGAACTTTGACAACATCCAATACTACATCACTAAGGTTAATGATCTAAGAGAGGAATGTAAAGCATGTGGAATTGATAAGAAGGACATTCAGTTGGTCTACAATACATTGAACAAACTTGGTCCTGATTATGCTTCTTTTGTTTCTAGCTTTCATACTTATAGGTTGGCTATGGGGTCTGCATATACTACACCTTTATTTACATTGTTTTTTGAGATATTAATACATTAGCAATAAAGCTTATATTGATGGGTCTCATCAAGAATTCTAAATCTCAAGCATTGTTGGCTAGTTAGGTGAAAGAATCATATAAGAAACAAAAGAAAGGAAAGAATAATCCACATTTAGATCAAGTAAATAATATTCTCTTCCAAAGAGAAATCATCTAAGCAGGAGAAGCTAACTTGTTCATATTGCAAGAAGCTTGGACATGATGAACATTCTTGTTATAAGAAGGATATTGATGAATTGAAACATCTTCTAAAAAATAATTAGATTGATTTTCCTTCTAGAATGTCTGAGTCAAATTATTCTTCTTTAAAATAGTTTAATAAGGACAAAGGTCATGCTAGTTTGGCTTCTACATCAGGGAAAAAAGGACAAGCTCTTTGTGTTTCTTCAAGTCATGGATCAAGGAGATGGCTTCTAGATCCAAGAGCATCTCATCATATGGCATCTTTACATTCTATATTCTCTTCTTTTGAGTCTTGTGCTATGCCTCCTATTTTGATGGAAAACAATAAATACATAGTGTAATTGGGAAGGGATCTGTTGATATTGGGGAGGGCACTTTTAATGATGTTTTGTGTATTCCTCATTTTTCAAACAATCTTCTTTCCATCTATTAGATTACACATGGTGGAGACGAGAGGCCTGTAGAATTCACTATTGATTCAGTTATCATTAGAGACTTGGGGAGTAGAGAGATCCTTGATACTGGGATGGTTGATCATTCATCTCAAGTGTACACCTTTACAAATTTTACTTCTGATGATGACATTGTTCCTTTGGCTGTTGATCACACTTCTAGTGTGAACCATGACTTTGAGGAGAAATTTGGCTACTTGAACTTGGGAGTTCTCACAATGGATCTCGTTCTTGAGCCTTGCAATTCATCTCCTCCATCGCTTGTTGCATTTGATGATGCTTGTGTTGCTACAGATATGGCTTCTTGTGATTTAGTGAAGCAGGATCTTCATTGTCTTCCAGCTACATCTACTTTAGATGTTTACTTGACATACATTGGTGGGTTGTTTGTTGAGTCTCACATTTTAGATTTGAGAGACACCATTGGTTACATAAATCTTCTCTTTGATGAAGATGATCCTTTTTCAATTGTTGCAAGGGAACACTCTGACCCTCTTGTTCATTCTCTACATGATCATTCTTCACAATTTGACGTGAGTTTGGATGGTTTTGGACAAAATTTGGAGGCTTCTTTGTCTTTAGAGGAGGCATCTTTGTCTTTGGATTGTGCTCTACATTCATCTCTAGGAGATTCTGGATTGACATCTTCAATTGTGTGGCCTAGAATGTATGTTTTGAGTGTGTCATTTTTTAGCATCGACATGGAGACACTTGAGTATTCTTTAGAGGCATTACATATCATTCTTCTCCCCACATCTTCCTTTCATGGAGGGGAAGACATCTTGCATACATTATTGGTTTTGTTTCTTCCTAAGGGGAGGAACATTGTTTGACAAGATTGGATCATCTTCAACATTCAATGTGGAGCTTCTACCATTGTAGGAGACTCACCATTAAGGGGGGGTGCATGGTCTCTCTTCTTCTTCTTCTCTCTTATGGGGGGTATTTTTTGCTCACATGGGATTTTGTCCCTCTCATTGTTCATTGAGCACATTTTTTGTTTTCATCTCTCTTTTTGGGAAGAGTTTTGTCCCACTTGGTTCTTCATTTTCTCCATTTGTGAGAGATTTCATTTCCATATGTACATGGGTATCTAAAATGGCCTAGTATTCAAGACCCATTCTTGCATCTTTGTATCATTTGCATGATAATCTTCTCCCTAAGTTACACTTAAGGGGGGGTGTTGGTGTGAATAAATGTCTTGTACCTAGTTAATTCACTTACTAGGGACTTAGGGGACATATTCACATGTTAAGTTTACTTAGGTCTTAAGATTCTTTCTAGAAGACTTAGTTGTCATGTCTAGATTTTATCTTTTCCTAGGTAGTTATGGTTAGTTGTCTCATGTTATATAAGGATTAAGATACTTGTCATAATATTATGACATCTTATGTCTCACCTTGGATATATAACCAAGGGGTTCTCATTTATAAATTAGTTGTTGGATATTCAATTCCATTGCAATATTAAGCATTACATATTGATCTCTTGTTATTTTTGTTTTGCCTCCAGATCTTGGGTATCTCCATAACCAACTCTAACAGATAAGTTTACAACTCTACTTTAACAACATGATAGAGACATGCTCTGTGCAAATAGTCGCGTTAGCTTCCTGATTACTGTAAACTTCTTCTTCCCTCCATTGTCTTATTGAATTCTCTAATGACTCACAATTGACCACTCCAATGATCGCTTCCATTATTTCTGCATGTGTTACATTTCCAGCATCCTTGGAATCTCCCCTACAATCATCCTAGAATTCTTTGGCTACGGGTTGAGTTTTCTAGTTATTGTAGGTTGCAATACTTCTGGCTGCAAGGAGTTAGTTTCATCCAAAGCATACATACCATTAACAGTCATGAATTAAACACATATTCACACTAAATTTTGTACACATTCATCCATGCAAACATCATCATTTCATAATCATATTTCCACTCATCAAAGTTTGGTTTGGATTGCATAAAAGATATAAAAAGGTATATAAACTTTCAAGAATGTATATGAAATAAGTAGCTTAAAGTGTTGAAAGATATGAACTAAACAAGAGAAAACTAGCTATTAATGAGGCTCATCAACAATATTGAATACATTTTTATTATTTTAAGGCATAAAAATACATATTTTTTAAATTTATTGTTGAGTAGTTGCTTCATTCTCTAGTTGTTTGATCAATATCCCAAGTTGTGACATGCCATGTATAGAGAATTTCTATAAAAGCGTGTGTATTTATGCAACATTTAAATGCATCAAAGCCTTGACTAGGACAATCCTGAGTGTACTCTATACTCCAAGTTGGACACATTTTGTGTGCACCCTTCTCTTGTGCTCACTTCTTGTTTATCGCTCAAAATAGCCAAGAGAATTCCCTCCTTTTTTTACTTATCAAATGCATATATTTATAATATTTCAGTGGGTATTTATTCAACCAATGTACCCATACAATTAATAACGCCCCTTCATTAAAAAAAGAATGGTTTTATTATTCACTTTAATCTAATGACATTTGATTAATATGTTTTTCATTCATAAAATGACTACTTTTCACCCTCAAGATATGTAAATAATCTACATCCTTTTCTCTATTTTAATTTGTTATATCAATATTTTATAAATTATTTTCATTTTTGGATACACACACACACACATATTAATAAATTTTTCATTTATTTTTTAAATCTTTTTTTGGGTAAATAGTTCTATAACATCATGTGTTTCATACCGTATTTTCTCACATGCTCAATCATATTTCTAGAGTTATGTCATCACTAATGACCTCATGCATTTTATATACTATTTTGTGGTTATGTTCTTTGAGCCACATTGAGATATGTGCCTTCTATAGTGTTATATGTACTTACAAGTGAGTACCTAGCCATTAAGGCCACCTTACTCTTAAATGCATTTACCTATATATGAGGGGAAACATCACATTCCTTCACAATTATGTCTAGCCCATGTGCTTTCCACACTTATCATTCAATATATGTTTGTTTCTAGTCACATGTTATGTTCATGACATTGCTTTACTTTACATGATAAATTTTCCCTATGCTTATCTTACATTCATATTTAGTGTGATATTTTTCTCTCTCCTCCAATTCTCACATCTGATGGATGCAACCAATTGAAGGAGTATATACTATTATTAACTCCTTTACTAAGATTATAGATAATACTACTAATACATAAAATCATTACCATGTCAAGGAAAATCATATCACATGACAATAACAATGCTTAATATGCCATTATCACTTTTTGTAAAAGCAATTTTTTAAACCCTAATCTCTTCATCTCTCACACATGATTGTAGACAATAAATTTAGCTTGTAATTATTTTTATTTTTACTTCCATGAAAACATCTACTCATTGTATATATTTTCTTTATTTTGTAGGTTTCCATGGAGCACACATCAAAATATGGAAGAACACATGAAAATATCCAGTTGGGTCCATTGCTTTACATGGACCCCATGCCTCTTTTATATATAAACATTTACATTACACACATATTTGATTGAGCTCATTAAAATTTGAGATATATTTTAATCTACCCATGCCAAATACATTACATTTTGGGCCTATTTTAACCAGAATACATTAGTATAGTTACATATTGATGAAAGGCACAATCTTGTACAAAGTTGGGATCATTTCCTAATTCTTCACCCATCCCCATCTATATTCCCACATAATCAACCTTATCTTATCCACATCCACACATATCCCCACAAGTCCCTATTATTTGTTTTGGCTAAATTATTGCCCCCATGTCCAAATATTCATTCCTCACGATCATATTCACATTTTCTAGTCCAAGATTAATCCCATAGCACACAAAATTAATCTCACACCACTCAAAATTGATCCAAAATTCATATTTCAAGTCTTTGCCAACTCCCACTTATTCCACTAGCCATTATGAGTGAACTTGATACATGTTTGCATAATAAATTGGTGAGTATTAACATTTAAAGGAATTCAATGTACATTCATTTACAAGGAATTCACATTAAAAAAACATATGCATTGAGAAGATAACTAGTCTATGAAGACTCCACTTTGGAGCACTAAAAGGAACTCAATTTTACATCAAATTATTCTAGAGCATTTACATGATTGAATATTTTTGTATTTGATCATTTTTTATAACTATAAATCCAAATTAATGAAGGGGTAAACCCAAGAAAACTTGGCCCTTGCAATCCAATACTTTTCCAAAGGTATTTTGTAGTACCACTAGTTCTTAAAAGTCAATGAACAACAAAGATCACTACAATTTAGTCACATATATCCATTGTCAAAAGATTCACTCCTATTGGTATAGATCACCTCCATGCATCATGTTATTCCTAAAGTGAGTGAGATCAATCTCACATGGTACAAAATTGGCATGTAATGATTTTAAAATTTGTCCTAATCCCAAGGAGATTTTTAGATAGAGAGTATATATTTCTAGTATTTAAACAATTAATTTTTGTGTTACATTGTATTTATTATTCGTTATTCTTCTCAAACCAAAATACCTTAATCCCCTCATTTACTTTTTAAAATCATGTGTTCAATTTATCATTCTCATTTGTCATTATAATTAATTTAAATTAATTATGACTGATTTACTTATAACTTGGATAGGTAAGTGTGTTTTCCCTTTACATGCCTATATATCGTACATATAAATAGTCTTAAGTCTAATTTACCATTATTTGTGAGAGTGAACACAACTATCCATCATGTGACTATTAAGAAAATTTAGGTTTTTTACAAGAGTTTTGGGTGTTGGAAAATGCTAGGTTCATTATGGTTGGAATTATAACTCATAATATGATCAATAATTAATATAGAATAATATTATTATTACGTTCATACATATTTTATAATGAATTGTGCAATTTCTTATAAAGCATTGTATTCCTCTAACTTCCCAAAACTACAATAAATTCTCTATAGAAAACTAACTATTTTAATAACAATATTAAATAATAAACCACAAGTCACAAATGTGACTTTATTACAATATGCAAATCTTAATATTCCAACACTCCCTCCTTAAGGTTTATATTAGATACAACAAAACACATTAATTAAAAACACACACACACACACAATTTTTTTTTTTTTTCTAGAATTAAGTGGAACTCCATCAAGCTGCCTCATAACCCTCAAAAGGGTGTAGCTTCCTAGCTAAATTTCTAAGTTTCTAAATTGCCACCTCCCAGAACTCTTAAATCATAGATCTCTCAAATTATTGAACAAATATCCAAGTTGAGCTATGTTTATAGTACTCTATCAAGTTGTCTTGTGGCCCTTAGGAGACTACACTTCCCAATATCCACAGACTCTTAAACTATCACTAGATCCCTTCTTGCCTTCAAAAAATAAACTTCACAATATATGTCTTCTTCAACATGGTTAGCATAATAAGAAAACAAAAACATATGCTTCTCATAGAAAAAACCATCTTTGAGCAAGAATTTGGCTTGAGATGATAAAAATCCTCTAGCCTCCAATGTCTCCATCCTCTAATGTGACCATATTACACTTATCCATTTGATGTCTCATGTATGAGTCTTTGGATGCCTCATCAAGTGTCACAAAGATGACCCAAAAAGCACACAAATAAGACAACATGATTAAAAAAATTAAGATGTCAAACTCAACCAAAATTGCACCTTTTGCAATGTGACCAAATTATCCATTTAACAATGAATTGTGCAAATTTTTATTAAGAATTGCATTCCCATAGCTTCCCAATACTACCCTAAATTACTTATAAAAAACTAACTATTTAAATGACAATATTAAATAATAAACTCCCAAGTCACTAAGGTGACTTTATTACAATATGTAAACCTTGATATTCCAACAATAAAATATATGTGAAATGAATTTATTTAACATTTGGGCAGATCAGGAGGAGGAGAAGATAATTCTCCCTCGGTAAGAAATACCATATCAAATCCAAATTCTGAATGTGATTCAAAATGACAATGCATCAACCAAACTCCTGTAATATAATGATAAAAACAATTAAAATATAAATCAGTCATAAGGAAATAGAATATCTTTTAAAGAAAATAAAATATATGTACTACTAGGATGGACAACTTTGTTGAAAATTAAGATGTTTCATCCTCGTGGTCCTCATTTATAATAAGAATTGAATGGAAAACAAATTCTTGTAAACCATTATTTATAAAATATAAACTCGCAGTAAACAATTGGTGTGTTGTGATGAACATACAAACTTTATTATACCACTTAAAAAAATAGCTTACCTGGGTTGTTGGCTATAAATCTGATGGCTGCCCACCCTCCTGGAGGAACTCCTAAAGTGTTCAAAAGCTGAGGATCTACCAAATTGAAACTTACAGGATCTGTTTGGGAATTGTAGTTACCAAAGCCTTGTCCCACACGATAAAAATCATGACCGTGAAGGTGTATAGGATGCTCCTCTATTGAAATAATTCCAGTATTCTGAAACACTATTTGCACAGTGCTATTGAATTTCAAAACTTTTACTTTTGTAGCCAACTGCGGTTGCCAAAGACTTTGTGGCACATTACCAGTGTAATCAAATACCAGGGGAGGATTATTAGGGAAATCTCTTGTGAAAACTCCATTGATGCCATAAAAATAAGCTTCCAAAATAGAGATATCTGGCCTTAAAAATGAAACATTATTAAAGCTTCCAACAGCTCTTCCACCATTGACATTTGCACATGAACTGTTGGGACAACTTACTAGTCCCATTCCCTCTGTTAAAAACATTTCCTCATCAACAGTCTGTGGAACAGAGGGCCTTAGGCTTCTTAGGTCTGTATTGAATTTGAATGCAGTTTTTGTATCATTAAATGGAGGAAGAGTGGGCATCACAGGGACTAATGTATTCCTGCTATCTTTGTACTGTAATATTGCAGTAGTTGTGGTATTTAAGAATCCTGTACTTTGAGGATCACTGTTGTATGCACGGGTGGCAATGTAGTAGAGCCCTGAACTTTGGCCAGCTGTTATGAGGACATCCATGGTATTACCTGGATGTATTACTAGTACATCAGTTGTATACTGTTTGGTATAAACTGCATCCACTGCCACAACAGTCATAGTGTGCTGTGCTATTTTGAAGAAGTATGAAATAACCATAGCACAGTTTACTATCCTCAGTAGGTAGGTTTTCCCTGTCTCCACCAAAACCCTGGTAGTATCTGCATCAGCAATTCATTCATTAATTAGTGATCTCTTCAATACTTTTATTTCCTGTATCTTTTTTACCAAAAAAATTGTATTTTGATGTATATACCTTGTGCAGAACAAGGAAAGAAGTCTCCTGGTTGGCTATTGATTGTGTATGCATCTGAATCATTTGGTACAGCTCCTCTTCGAGTGGCATCAGCTATCACATCTTCCACATTCGCATTCCACCATTCACCTATACGCCAAACAAGAACTTAGTCCTAATTGACAGTTGTGAATTTATATTTTATGCTTTTTCTTATGCACCAAGTTATTGCCAGCAGTAAATAATAGAATATATGTGACCACAAACAATAAAAAACAGATCAATTATCATGTAGACAGCTCACAACAACCTAAAAAGTCCAATAACAAAATAAAAACAAAGAATTCAGAATATACTAGTTGTTTTCTTGTCTAACCTACGAATGTCTATTGTTTTTTTTGGTTCATTTGCAGAATAATGTACTATTGGTTAAAGTGTGATATTGTTGTTTTTATCATAAAGATTCAAACTTTTGCTAAGCTATTGTGGTTGTAGGTTATGTGCCCTTGCTAATTCATTTTGCTCACAGATTTCAACATTCATTGAAAATTGTTGGCATTCAAGCTGTTGATTTTGTGTTCCAAACTCTCGCTGAAATGGTGTGTTCATAGGCTTGATGCTCCACTAGACTGCTGTGTTTGAAAATTTGAACTATTCACGTTAATACAATATATTTATTTGGAAGATTAGATTCTTCATGTATAATTTCAACTAACTCAGATCAAACCAAAATTCTCAAATTACCAAACAAATAAATAAACTTCTATTTAAAATTGAACTTTGAAAATATATATAAAATAAAGAATACAATAAAAAATTACTAATTTATTTTTTAAATAAATATCTATATGATACAATATTACACATTCGAAAAACATGTGAGAGAAATAGGACAATGAAAAATTGCTAAATTATGACTGATGAACCCTTTCGACAACAAGCTGAAAGAATACTGGGAGGTCTGGGTTCAAGAGATACCTAAAATAATAGGAAACTCAGCAGCTGGTTTGGGAAAAGGATAGTTGGTTCCAGCCCGGGGTAGAACAATCAATGGTCCATGCACAGTAGCTCTAAGATATGAGATATGTGCATGCCACCACAACGTTCCTTCCTGTCCTGTGATAGTAAAATTGTAGGTATACTTATTCCCAGGAGTAATGGGACACTGTGTTATGCAGGCTGGTCCATCTGCCCAGATGGATTTGAACTGCTTTACTCCATGCCTGCAAAATCATAAAACAATAAATCTTATTTTGCCTTTAAACAGTTAGGAACATTGTTTCAATTAAAGTATAAATTCTCTATAATTTAGGACTGCAGTTTTTGATCTTTTAGACTGTTTGGTCTCGTGAAGATCATTAAAATCATCCATTTATTCATATTATTTGAAGAAAGCCTTTATTACCAGTGTAATGTAATATTATATGGACAGTGTTTGTCCACTTCGATAACAAGATTATCCCCTTCATGAACTGTTATAGTAGGGCCAGGATACTGTCCATTGACTGTTACAATTGTGTGGGTGTTGCACACTCTAGTCACGCTCTGAGTTCCAATCTGTTACAACGTCAAACAACATAACTTAGTTAATGGTCAGCTCAAGCTATAACAATAATTACATCAGGCACACTTTAATGACGAGATCTCAAACAATTCTAGAAAAATGCTTACAATGAGTTTCTGTTGAACAAGGACTGCAGAAACTGTCCATGGTGCAACAAGAACTAAACAAAGAAAAGACACTAAGTTCATAACAGTCCAGAATTCTGCCATGGTTTATTGTTGTTTTTCAACATCAAATTTTTCTTGGGAAACTAGAAGGACGCCAACTTATTTATAAAAAAAAAACAGTACGATCCCTCTTTCCCAGTACTCAGAGCAGTTCTTGATTTTTTCTCAATAGTGGAAAGGAACTTGCTAACAACCCAATAATAAAATGATAAATAGGAAGAGTTGTTGGCCTGTCGGGCGGCATTGGCCCTCACCGACAAGTGTACCTGTATTGCAGTCTTGCCAACTTTCTTTTCAGTAGAATTGTTCAATTTCATAGCATTTCCGCCTTCAAACTTTCCTTCTTTGTACGATTCAACCAGCTGCGCATTTTATCCAAGTGAGTGTGAACTTGTAAATGTGGGCAGATTCTTTATAATATAAAATGGACCCAGAACAAGTAAAGCCCATAGATTGTAGTAAAACCATGAGGTATATGATCGTACTAGGATATTGGCAAACCAGTATTCAACATGCAAAATTTAAGTTAGACCCCACGTACAGTTTTTCAATAAGTTGAATGAGTGATGCCAATATAAGACCGTTTACGTGGCCAATAATTGAAAAATCTAAACAGTTTAGAAAATCTTGGCTTTCAAATTTAAGATTAGGGTCGGCAACCTGACTTACACTGCTTATGACGTGCGTAGAGATTGACCTTGCGTCGTATGCATCAATCATTATATAAATTTATTATTTTATAACGTTTTCAAGTTTTGCCTCAAGAGAACCTGCCTTATAATATAGTTTTTGTGAAGTTTTATTGTTGTTGAAAAACAATCTTGGAATTTTAATATTTATATGTTGAAAAACTGACAAGGTTTTACAAAGAAAAGTGGTCAATGTTTAGCACAAAACGTTCAATAGAGTGATGAAGACATGAAAGATAAGTTTCGACTCACTTGGAGTAATTGGGAGAAGTTTGGTAGTTGGTGGAGTTACTTGGATTGGCCATCTTGAATGGTTGAGTATTTGTAGCAAATGTTGTAGTTGCTTTATGCTTGGGGTATTATTATTAGGCAATGCTACATACAATTAGTGTGAGTTATAAGTTTATTTGCAATGAAGGAACATTGAGTCAATCTTGAAAAGTGTTTGAACAATGAGTTAAGAGTTTATTAGGGTGGCAATAGAGGTTGGTTCAATCCTAGTGAAATATATGGTTGTTTAGAATAAGAGGGGTTACAAAAGGTCGTAGTAGTGCAAATAATATTGTCAGAGTCAAGTGACATTAAAATATTTAAGGGATGATTGTGGGGAGGAATATGTATGTGCCTACATTTGTGTGGGTTGACAATTAATGCGTAGAGTGGTATGGTCAATGATATGGTTTGTGGTAATCTAAGATTTTGAAAAGTGCACATATTCATTGTTGAGGGATAATTTGAATTTCATTTTGGCCAAAGGTGTTTAGGGGGACTATTCAACTACCATGACCATGTTCATTAATGCCTAGCTCTGATGAGTTAACTTGGAGCAAGTGTTAGTGATGTTGAAAACAAAAGGAGGCACATCCACCATTGATGGAAAAAAATTTAATGCTCAAATCGGTAGATGTCTAGATTCAAATGCTAGATTCTCAAAGGGAAACATGAGAAGTTTCCAAATGAAGAGAGAAGGTGCTCCAAAAATAGGGGAAGATTCTAGAGGAAAAGGCATGTGAGAGTTTTGGAAGGTCAAGTCTTTGGTGTGTAGAAAAGATAGAGAGAAGAGAGCTAAGTAGAGGATCAATAAAAATGTGTAGAGAATATCCAAGGAAGAAAAGGCCAATCGCCATCTCAAGAGAAAGAGGTCACATGGAAAGAGAAAACATAAGAAGGTCATGAGAGCATATAAAGAGGTGCATGTGGGATAAGGAATTCAAAGCAAAAAAGAGTGTATGAGTGACAAAAGATGGCATTCAAGGGAAAATCCTTTTGGAAAGTTGTGTGAAAAAGAGGTAGATGAAAAATAATACCAATGGAAATTAAAGCCTTATCAATTTGTTGTAGCACTCCCATTGTTACACATCATGCAATAGTTGGATGTCTTATCTTTGACTATGCTTGAGGGGGTGGTTGGTTTTGAAATTCAAGAGAGTTACTACTTGAATCATTATTTTGTAACTAAATATAGTTAGGTCAACACGAGAAGGTCTTTCTTATGTTGAATGACCTAACAAAAGCCTTTGAATTCTCATTTTTATACTTCCCGTGATCAAAATATAATTAGTGAGCTTTATTTCACTTGAAAATGATTAGGACCTTATTTCATTCGTTGTGAGCTATTGGATTAGAGTATACATGAAAAATATGATTCTTCTCTCTACTTTTCCAAGAAAAAACCCCATCATGTGTTCCTAAATCTCTTGTAGTGTGTCATGTTGAATGATGTCGAGAGACTTGATGGAAAAAATATCAAAGAATGTTATGTTGGCCCTATAATTACTAACAAGGACCTCACAACACTAAATAAAGTGAAATATTAGGGCCCAAGATCAATGAAAAATAAGAATGAAACACTAGGAAGGCATGAAATGCTTGTGTGTTTCAATGTGATTGATGTATCATCACAATAGGATTTGTCTTGATATTTTAATTGAGTTAGATTACAAATCATTTGACCTGTCATTAGATTCAAGATGACATGTGCTACTTGAAGCCTTCAAAGGCTTCAAAATACTTTGCATCATGTAGAAAACAATAAAATACAAGGAGGTAAAAATAATTTTTTTAACTATTATAATGAAAAATCACTACAATAAAGAGAAAAAACTATCCTTTTTATCTAGTTTTAATTTTTATAGAGGTTAATAAATACCTTATTAAAAATATTGTAACATAATAACACTAAAGAGAATTTTTTTAGTCTTGATGAATACACATAAGAGGAGTGAACAATTACATTTCTAGTTTCATACAATTTACCTTGTGCGCAAGTATTGATTTATCCTCTTGATCTAAATATGTAAACGAAGTCAAGAATCACCATGCGCATCAAACAATTACACTTAAAAATTTTAATCATATTTTCCATTAGAGATCAATAAACTAAATTATTATGTCTAGATAAAAAAATAATTTATTATATTTTAGAAGCTCCTATCAAAGTTCGTTCAAGGTTTTTCATTTGGAGTTGGGTGTGATAGTAATTGAAATAAAATGTTCACTTGAATGTACAAGGAGTATAAATAAATAAGAATATAAAATGTCATTAAAAAGGAGGGGATATTTAAAAAAGATTTTGTATACTTGGAGGGGGTATTAAAAAATCAAGGTATAGAGGTAGAAATGAAAACTAGGGGTATTATTTAATACTTTTTTTTAATCAAAGGTGGTATAGGATAAGTTTACTACGTGAATCCCCAAGGATCTAACCTTTGGTCATCGTGAAATTAAGGAAGGCAAGGATTGGCCAGCATTGAGGTATCTAGGATAAAGCTTAAGTATACCAATTTTTGCATGTTTCTTTCATTCCTAATTATTTTCAAAATTATAAGTTTGTTAATAGACTCTTAACAATTCTTTGAATTGGCTCAACTAATCCTCTAAAGCTTTGTATGATAATTTTTCCATCAACTTTTCATGTCTATAATTTTTGTTTAATATGAGGGTGACAATGTTCTTTATGTTCACCATTATGATGGCCACATTTTTTTTTAATTATGGTGTATGCACTAACATGATCATAAGAGAACTATCTTCTCCTATTCTATAGGTAAAAGGAAAATTCAATGATTCCTATGAAATGAATTATGTCTATATTTTTTCCTTTGCTTCTTAAGACCCATAATGTATTAGAATATAGCTAGAATTTTCATCTCTCATCTAGATTATTCCTTCCAAATATTCTTGAGTGGTTTGGTATTTAAGTACAAATCTCTAACACCATTGACCATGACCATAAAATTTCATCCTTCTCCAATAGTTGAATCATCTCTTGTTAATACCACTATCTATAAGTATTTGATAAGAAGTCTCACCTACTTCATGTATATTTGACCTAACATTTTCTTTTCTATCTATGTAGTTTTCAAGGTTCAAAATATAAACATCCTACACTTTCCATCTTTATGTATCTAAGCATATACTTAGATATATCAATGTTATGCTTAATTTTGGGATTTAAATTACCCAATACCAAGTAATCCTCTTCTTTTAGGTATTGAAATATCAATTGTGTGTGGGATTGTAATAATCTATAGAGAACATATAACTATATGTTTCTCTTGCATTTGGCCCTATTTGGTTGAGGGAAAAGAAGAAAGACTATATCTCCTATCTAGTATCATGATCAAATATTGTATGGTGCAAAGGAGAAAACATGTTAGCTCACATGGCTCTAGAATATTCTTTCATAGATTAGTTCAATATAAAAAAACCCAAAATTATCCATAGTGATAGATTATGTGCCATTAAAATGATTTACAATCTAGCTCACTATTTGTAGATAATTTACAATTTGAGGTTCATCAATAATATTTTAATTATTCCATGATGTATTTGTGAATTTTCAACTTGTTTCCTATACTAAGAAACTTTTTGTATTTATGTAGGGTCTTACTAAGGACGTGTTTCTTAATCTTCATATATAGATTAGAATTTAAGATCCCTATTCCCAAGGAATGATGCAGATTAAGATGACAAAAATATACTTAAAGTCATCCTTAAAGGGAGGATTGTAATTTACAATGTTTACTCACATATTCGAGCCTAAGTGGAGCCTATTTCTAAATATTGTTTTATTATCCACATAGCCTTGTACACCTTGTGCATTAGCTAATTTATATTGAACCTTTTCAACCTCTCTCATTTTACAAGGACTTCTAAGATCTATATATAAACACAGACTAAGATAAATATTTGTATCTCAATTTATTATATATATTTAAAGTGATTATTTTAGGCTATGAGAACCAATATTATTTTTGTTCTTAGCTTATATCACATTCATTCTTTCTACAATTTAATATTTATAATTTCAACAAGGATGTAATCATACTTTACACATCTCTCTCTAGAAATAAACTAGTAGTCTTGTTTAGTGCTTGTTTATTTGACCATTTAGGTGTATATTGACACATCAAGGCCAATCATTTCTCCCATTGTTGCATGTAATCTATAAAAAGAGTACACATATGATCTAGAGAAACATCAAACTAAATTAAATAAGGTATGCAAGATCTTTATTTTTTTTTATAAATATTGAGCATTCATATATCTAACTATATATGTAAATAACATGTTTCAACAACACAAATACCCTCAATTATAGTTGGGAAGGAGAGAGAAGATGTCATAAATAAAAATGTTCTACAACTCCCCAAACACACAACCATGCATCCAAAATGATATGAATATGAAAACCAAGACCTTGGTTCACTCACACTAAGGTGGGATAGAAGGAAGGTCTAATTATCCAAAAAATAAAAAGGATCAACCAAAAATAGGGCCTAAGAAGTCAAGGTAGACCCCTAAGATCAACCTCCTTCAATAATTATTTCCAAAAATTATGGGAAGTACTCACTGTCCCAAGTCACCTCTTCAACTAGATAGGGTTGTCCCTTCTACCAACTAGGATTGCTCACCCCTTTTACCAATTTGGGTCACCTAGGAGGTCAAGAGATTAGGGTCACTTGACAGATCCACTTTTGTATACAAGTGACCTAGAATGGAGACCAAACTTGAAAGTGAAGGGGCCTAGAAACATTGAAAAAACTCTCATAGTTTATCAAAGGTTTATAACCACATCCATAACCTTGGGTAACCATAAACACTAATAAAACCTCAAAAAATAAGATAAATGAGGCTCAAACCCAAAACCAAAATAAACTATGATGGAACAACCTCATGCAACCTAGTCATTGAACAAGGTAAAACTATCTCAATTAAAGTGTTGTTAAGACATTAATTGAACTAAGAATTTAAAAAAAAATCAAGGATCAAATCTAAATTCTCAAAACTTCAAGGAACAAGGATTCACATGCTAAGATATCTAGAGAGGTGGGAGATAACTGAGAGCACAAACAACTGAAACTAAACTAGTTGTGTTGATACACGACACAACTCCAATGCATACATAGGAGTTCCCAACACTCTAAGGAAAAACAAGACAACCTAAAACCTATGGTAGAATAAGAGGAACTTCTAGAAGAATTATTGGAATGCCTCAACAATGAACAACTCACTCTTACTTGCATGGGCACATATGTGATAGGACCAAAAAATGAGCTAGGGTTACAACCACCCAAGAAGTACTATTTATAACTAGACTAAGAAGTAATTCAATAACATTGATTGAACAAATAATCTAATTAGTCTACTCTATTTTAAATATCTATTTTACCAAAATATAATACTAGGTGCTCTAATCATTTTCTCCTTCACATATCAGTTTAATAAGATAAAAGTAATACAAATTGTTATGTGCATTTGACATGAACTTTGAAACATTCAAAAATAAATTTTCGATATAATTCAAAATTTATGTGGGAAAAATAAACTCCAAGACTTGAAAACACTCATAATCAAATATGTAAATTTTAATAATTTGAAGCAAGCATGCTATTATATCATGATTGCAACATGTAAATCAAATTGTTTAATAAGATAAAAGTAATACAAATTGTTATGTGCATTTGACATGAACTTTGAAACATTCAAAAATAAATTTTAGATATAATTCAAAATTTATGTGGGAAAAATAAACTCCAAGACTTGAAAACACTCATAATCAAATATGCAAATTTTAATAATTTGAAGCAAGCATGCTATTATATCATGATTGCAACATGTAAATCAAATTGTTTAATAAGATAAAAGTAATACAAATTGTTATGTGCATTTGACATGAACTTTGAAACATTCAAAAATAAATTTTAGATATAATTCAAAATTTATGTGGGAAAAATAAACTCCAAGACTTGAAAACACTCATAATCAAATATGCAAATTTTAATAATTTGAAGCAAGCATGCTATTATATCATGATTGCAACATGTAAATCATGCTAACAACCTTACAAGCTGAGGTGTGAAAACATCCAAAATGAGACCATATATTTATCACAATTAAAGTGTATCAAACTAAACATGGATGGATCATAACCCACATAATATGATACAATAATATAAAAATATACTTATTATAATGGTCTCAAGGATCAAATTTACAATGTTATAAAATTACGACCAACAAGAGATACTAGAAGCATAATATCATGAGTCCAACATACTCACCAATGAACATCCCCCAAGTTTTTCTATCCCTAATGGTAATTTAGTTCCACCCAACCTTGTTGAACTTGTTGCAAGGTTGTTTCAAGTGTTGTCATTAATGTCAACAAAATGAAGATCGCAGCTGGTATTGTCATTAATGTCAGCAAAGTGGTAGTGTGTGGATGGTTTCATGTGCTACGATTAGTATGTTGATCAGAAGTATTATGTATGATGATGAATTCCATGAGCCTGCTATAATATGTGCCCTATATTTCTTGTTTCTCATGAATAGGTAAATTATGTTGTGAATATTGTATTCACTTTCTATTCATCTATAAAATGTATAAAAAAAGTTGTTGCAATCAATGGCTTAGGAAGTTGTATTGAAAAGCTCTGGAGAATGCTCTGCATTCCTACGCACTTGAAGATATTGCCTTGCAGTAAGGAATTTTTTCAAATGGAGATGTATAGTATATATATTCCTATTTTCAGAACATAAAAGATATTGCATAGGTTTCCAAAACTTGCAAGGTGAAGACTCTACCTCCATAGTTAGGAAGGTTTCGGGAAATGCTCTACATTTCTATATAGTCCATGTTGTTGTCTTGTGGTTTGGAGGATGAATTTAAAATGTCTATCTATTTTCTCCCTTCAAGTTTTAGATTATGATGTGTACCACAAGTCAATTTTTCCAATGTTCTATCTCAAGACTATGTTGTCTAGGTATGCAAGAGATATTGGTTATGTGTTTATTTTACTACACCACCTTAATTTTGATTGAAGCTGTAAAAGGATGGCATAGAAATGTTTTTGAATATCATTTAATGATTGTAATGTAATCCACATGATATTGTTTAGTCTCTTTGGAATCACTTGTGGTCTGGAGTTAATATTTGGAGGGTTAAGTATTTGTTGGGCCGACTTGGTATTTTGAGGTGTTTGCACCAAGTTTTTGTTGTGTGCGCCAACATGGGATTGTGTGCAGATGTAAAATAGGTCCTTCTTATCTCTTGGCTTGGACCACATTCAATTTCCCTTTCCTATGGATGATTTGGAGCTGACTCATTATGTCATTGCATGTTTCATGTTTACAAATTTCAGTTTAGCCGACAAGGAGAAACCTTTTAAGATTTTGGAAGGTATAAACAAAGGATCAAGTGTATCATAACAATGTGTGTGCATTCAATGTGATAAGAGTGATATATGTCAAATTAGTGAGTTGAAGGAAAAATAATGTGTGTGGATGTGCAGAGGAGTATTTGAAGTGTGTTGAAGCCAGTGAACTGAAGGAAAAAGTGTGTGTATGAAGGGTTGAAGGAAGTGATCCAAAGGAAAAGGTGTGTGAATGAAGTGTTGAAGGAAGTGATCTGAAGGAAAAGTGTGTGGGTGGAATGTTGAAGGCAGTGAGCAGATATCATAAGTGAAGTGTGTGAATGCTAAAGAAAATGAGATTGATGTAGCAAAGGTTTTGTGGTGGAAAAGGATCACCATAATTCATCAAGTATTATATGTTGAGATTGTAGCCTCTTTCTATAAGTGTTGTATGATAGGGAGTTGTAAACTTCCTTTGGTTGAAGCCATAAAGCTATGTTATAAATCTTGTTATTACTTTTGTAAGGGTGGATTTGGATAGTAGCTCCAAGAAACTTTCTCACCATGGTTTTACCCTTGTAGGGGTTTCCACATAAATTTGGTGTTATGGCTATGTGCTTGTGCTTTGAATACTTTATTTGTTTAAGGAAATAATAAGTTTTGATTGATAAAATTGAATTGAATTAATTTGAGGGATATACTGATTCACCCCCCTCTCAATATATTTGTATGTTCTAACAATTGGTATCATAGCTGAGTTCCTTGGTATAGCCTAACAACTAAAGGTAGATCTTGGTTTAGAACACATGGCTCAAAAGGATTCCTCTTCTAAAGTACCATTTTTTGAGGGAAGAAACTATGACTTCTAGAGTGTGTGGATGGAATTCCACCTTACTTCTCCAGGGTATGATGTTTGGAGAGCTGCAAAGGAAAATTATATTGAATCTTCTCATCCTATTACTAAGGCTCATGAGAACAATGTTGAAGCAAAGAATGCCATCCTGAGTGGTCTAACAAATTCTAAATTTGTGAAATTAGTACAATGCAAAATTGCTAAGGAGAATTGGGATAAGTTCAAAAATTTGTATGAAGGGAATGACAGTGTAAAGAAAGCAAAGTTGCAATCTTACTAGACATTGTCTAAGAATCTAAAGATGAAAGAAGAGGAGAACATAGCCAACTACTTGCTCTGAGTAGATGAAGTAGTTAATGGGATCATGGGACTTGGTGAAGATATAACTATTTTGGTTGTTGTAAAGAAATTTCTAAGGAATCTCCCCCACTGGTTTGATTCAAAAGTGTATGTTACTAAGGAAGTCGAAGATTTGACAAAGCTTACTATGGAAAAACTGTTTGGATCCCTCAAAGCCTATGAGATGAGGAATGAATTTCAAGGTACAAAAAAAAGAGAAGCATTCAAAGTTGTGAAGAAAGAAGAAGCATCTGATTCACACTGTGATTTAGAGGAAGAATAAGCAAACTTTGTGAGGAAGCTGGAAAAGGGATCAGGCAAGTACAAAGGTAAATTTCATTCTAATGTTTTAATTTTGGAAGAATTGGTCGTTATGCATCTAAATGTCCTTTTAGAGAAAATTAAAATAGCAGAAAATGGTTCAAAAGAAATAATTTCAAGAGGAACCTTCTCTCCAAAGAAGAATATTGCTCCTTTGATGAAGGAGATAGTTGCACATCAGAAGATGATGGAGAAGAATCCATATTCATGGCCACTATGATATCTAGAAATTCAAGCAAATGTGTAGATGAAGAAGAAGGTGAATTTGATTTTGAAGGTGAAATTTTTTATGCTCTTGAAGACCTACAATGTGCAACGAAAGAGAACAAAAGAAAAAAGGCCCTGATTGAAGCTAAGATAAAAGAATGTACAAAGCTTGAGAAAGTAATCCTTTTACTCAAAATGAGTTGGAGAAAGAAATGCTTGGAAATATGGAAGCTGATATCAGACCTCAAGGAAGATCTCACCATGTAAGGAATGTCTCCAAAACCAGGTTCAATCATGCATTTTTTGGTTATTTTTTCATCTGCAATAATTATGGTCATAAGGCTATTGAGTGCAAATCTGACATGAATAGAAGGAATTTTGTAAGTAGAAATTCTCTTGCTTCTCTAGTGAATGTAAATATGGTATTTCAAATTTGCAATAATGTTGGGCATATAGAGAAAAGTTCTATAGAAGTGATTTGGCAAAAAAAGTAGATGGTATTGAGAAATTCAAGGAGAATGACACCTCCAAAAGAGAGAAATCAAATAATGAGGTTGAAAACTGAATGGTTGTCCAAAAAAAATTCATGCTCAAGGACAAAGAAATATCTAGATGATAGATAGTGGTTGTTCAAGTCACATGATTGGTGACAAAATAAAATTCATCAATCTAGTTAAGTGGAATGGCGGATCAATAAACTTTGGAGATAAATAATCAACAAAGATTTGTGGAAAGGGAACCATAAATATTGATGGAAAATCTAAGACATAAGATGTTCTCTATGTTGAAGGTATCAAGCACAATCTTCTTAGTGTAAGTTAGATGTGCAAGAAAGGATACAATATTTTATTTCATGATCAAGGATGTGAAATCAGAAAAGAAAAATATGGTAGATTGGTGGAAAAAGGGTTAAGGACTGAAAGCAATCTATATAATCTAAAGGGTGTCAATAGAAGAATTTTTCTTCTAGGCCAGACAAGTGAAGGTTGGTTGTGGCACAAAAGGATGGGACATATCAACTTTGATAATCTTGTAAATATTAGCTCCATGCAAGCAGTAAGAGATATGCCAAAAATCATCAAACCTACAAGCACCATGTGTAAAGAATATCAGATTAGGAAGCATACAAGAATAAGATTTAAGACCAAGGAGTATTCTACTACAATAACATTGGAATTGATTCATACTGATTTGTACGGAGATACTAGGACCAAGAGTCTACAAGGTGAAAGGTATTTCATGTTAACTCATTAATGATCTCTCTAGGATCACATGGGGTACATTCTTAAAAGAAAAATCAAAAGATTTCAGTAGGTTTAAGATTTTCAAGTCAATGGTTGAAAATGAAATGAATGATAGAATCAAGTGTTTTAGATTTGATAGAGGTGGTGAATTCACATCAAGTGAATTTGAGGAATTTTGTGAAGAGCATGAAATAAAGAGGCATTTTTTTGCTGCTAGAACTCCTTAGCAAAGTGGAGTCGTGGAAAAAAACAAAAATACAACTATTCAAGAAATGGCTAGGACAATGTTGAATGAAGCCAAGTTTCCTAATGTATACTAGAAAGAAGTAGTCCATACTATTGTCTATAATTTTAACAAAGGCCGGCTAGAGTGGATAGCACCAAAACTCCTTATGAGATTTAGTATGGAAGACCAACAACTATCAAGTATTTCAAAACTTTTGGAAGCATCCATATTTTATTAAAAAAGATGAAGAAGGTTTGGGAAAGTTTGACTTAAGATTTGATGATGGAATCTTTCTTGGATACTCAACTAGGAGCAACACCTACAAGTGTTACAATAAAAGGCCGAGGAAGATTGTTGAAAGTGCAAATGTTAGAGTTGATGAAGAGTCACATCAAAACACACATGAGCAAGAAGATTGTTGGTTTGATGAACCCGTTTACTCAAAGAAAGAAGAAGAAGAAATTGAAAAAAAAAGAAGCACAAGAGAAAGTCCCCAAGACTCCTACCAAGTATGTCTAAAAGAATCATTCAGAAGATCAGTTAATTGGAGACAAGAATGAAGGTGTGCAAACCAAAAGAAGATTTTCAAGGACAAATGAATAGGTAAATTTATATTTTTTTATCAAGAATAGAACATAAGACATTTGTTGATGCTAGAAAAGATGAAGGATGGATACAATCAATGGAAGAAGAGCTAAATAAGATAGAGAAAAATTAGAATTGGGAATTAGTGCCAAGACCTAGAGAAAAGAATGTGATAGGAATAAAATGGGTGTTCAAAAAAAAACTAAATGAAGATGGAGAAGTTGTGATAAATAATGTAAGGCTGGTGTGCAAAGGTTATTCATAGGTGGAAGGAATTGACTTTGAGGAAACATTTGTTTTGGTGGCAACAATGGAGGATATTAGTTAGAATGTTTCTTTCCTTTGTTGTTCATATAAAATTCAAAGTATATCAAATGGATGTGAAATCCACTTTCTTGAATGGTGACTTGGAAGAAGTGTAAATAGAGCAACATGATGGTTTTCAACTATTAGAGGATCCAAAAATGGTGTGAAGACTCAAGAAGGATTTATATGGTCTAAAAAATTCCTCTACGGCTTGGTATGTAAGGTTGGAAATGTTGAGATTATGGATGCACAAGGTCCTTGAAGCTACAGTCTTCAGTGGAGGACCTTTGCAAAGAAAGATGATCAACCACAAAGAAAGTGTTGCAACTAGGCATGCACAATAGAGATAAATAAATTGAAGGTTGCTCCAAAATATTTTCTGCAAACTATATAAATTGCTGGAATATAATTTTTTTCCAAACAAATATAGAGATAAGCACTAATTTTTTTTTGATTAAAAGTGCTTGCTGCTAAAAAAAATTTCCTCAGAGGACAACTGATAGGGATGATTTTTCATTGAAAATTGTATGGATCATACGATTGATTTTGTAAACCCAAAAATACCTCTGATGGCTCTCGGGTTGATGTATCCGATTTTGATGAATGGGTAGGCGATCCTAGGGTTTTGAGGCCTTTTGAAGACAATGGCGAGCTTGGATCTGACTCTATCTACTTCAGAAATCAGCTTGGTCCCCAGGTAGAATCAAGTAGCCTTCAATGGAAACCTGCAACCTGCAAAGAATCTCGCACACCAACTTTCATGATTGAGGGTTGACATTTCACTGGACAAGCTCTGATACCATGTTGAGATTATGGATGCACAGGGTCCTTGAGGTTGTAGTCTTCGATGGAGGACCTTTCCCAGGAAAGATGATTAACCACAAAGAAAGTGTTGCAACTAGGCATGCACAATAGAGATTCTATTGATATGATTAATTGATATGCTACAAATGAACAAGTTGCCTGATTATATAGGCAAGAGAGAAAACCTAAGATACATGAGATGTTGCCATGTGTCATGATCTAAAAATATGTGACAACATGTGAACCCTATCTAGAAAATTATTAAATGTTGAGATAAGTTCTAGAAGGACAACTCATCTTCTAGAAGGAATCCTATCCCTACAAACAAGGAAGGGGGAATTACCCCATTATTAAATGATTTATTAAAAATGCAACCTAGGACTAAATGAAATATGACCTAAGTTAACTTATGCTAGTGTAATAATTGATTTAATTACACTAACAAGAAAAGTACCTACTCCACTAGGGCTTCAAGAAATGTACCACATATATCAATCTATATATAAAAATTGAGGATGAAAGAATTCCAATTGTTGTTGTGTATGTTGATGATATACTCTTTGGTGGCAATGATTAAATGTGTAAGAAGTTTGTTGAAGAGATGCAAAAATAATTTAAAATGTCTATGACATGTGAGATATCATTCTTTTTTGGACTCCAAATTGCATAGCTAGATAATGGTATATATTTATCTCTCAATCAAAGTATGTCAAGGAGATGTTGAAGAAGTTGGGTATAGAATATTACAAACTGGTATGTTATACTCCCATGGTAATAGGATGTTATTTGAGAAAATATGATGAGTCACCTAAGGCTGATCATACTCTATATAGGCCTATGATTGGGGGCCTATTGTACTTAAAAACATCAAGTCTTGATATTATACAAGTTTTTTTGGTTGCAAGATTTTAAGTTGATCCTAGAGAAACTCATGTGAAGTTCGTCAAGAGAATTTTTAGTTATTTGAAGACCACTCTAGACTATGGAATGTAGTATCAAAAAGATGATTTATTTTCTCTAAGAGCATCTAGTGATGTTGATTGGGCTGGTAGTGTGATGATAGAAGAAGTACTAGTGATGGAGATTTCTTTTTGGGAGACAGATTGGTCTCTTGGGTTAGTAAGAAGCAGGACTCAGTGTCCTTATCAACAACAAAAATAGAGTATATTGTTGCAACATCCTGCTACACCCAAGTGTTATGGATGAAGGAAACTATGAAGGAAATCAAGGTGATGTATGATGGGACCATTCCAATTCTATGTGATAATACAAGCACCATCAATATTTCAAAGAATCTAATGAGCATGCAAGAACCAAGTATATATCTATTAGGTATCACTTCTTAAGAGAGAAAGTTGCAGATCAAGAAGTAAGATTTGAGTATGTGCCTACAAAGGAATATGTTGCAGAAATTTACTAAGGCACTTTCAGAGGATACATTTGGGTATCTCAGGAATAAGTTAGGGGTTGTTTCCCCTCCTAACTAGATGCATAGTTGATGCATTTGTCTAGAGGGAGCAAATCAAGACATATCTTTATCCCTAGATTGATGAAGGCTACCTATCAAGGGGAGTAGGTAGAAGGATGTTAAGGTTTTTGCAGTCAGGGGGAGCTTGTATGTTGTTGCAAGCAAGGTTGAAGACCACTAGTCCTTTTTCCTTGATGCCAAAGGGGGAGAAAATTCCATATCAGCTCAGTGTTTCCATCGATGCCAAAGGGGGAGATTGTTTGCAATGTCCCCTCCTTAGTAGTAGTCTCTTTTGATGATTATCAGACTATCCTAGAGGCCTGTAGGCTAGTTGGAAATGGAAATTAGGGTTTCCTTTTGCTTGGAGGTTCTTTTTATGCTTTCAAGGGTTTACATGTAGTTGTTTTGTAGAGAGGTTTTTGGGTCTTTCTGGGTTTTTAGGGAGCTTCAAAATGGTGTAACATGTGTCTACATCATATGTCATTTCCAAATTTACTAATTTTAGTAAGTTGTGATGGATGCCTAGTTTGTGGTTAAAATGAGTTTGGAGTTACTATTTTAAGCAATATGCTATTTTTTAGTAAGTACTTTTTTTGGTAGTGCTATTCTTGGCAGTAGTTCAACAATTTAGTTTAGTTTCTATTTTGGGCAAAGTAGAATTGGTAGTTTGGTCTTCGACACTTTTTGGGCCAATTTTGGCAAGTTTAATGATTTAAGTAATTTTATATTTTAATATCATTTTTGGTCCCCCATGCCTAGATGAATGACTTAAGTTGTTTTTAAAGTGGGACCTTGAGCTTAGATGCCCCATGTGGAGAAAATGAAATATTTAAAAGTTATAATATTTTCCAAGCTAAAGTGGACGCTTAGGGAGATGAGACAAAAGATGTTTAAAAATTATAATTTACTATTCTTATCACTAGTACAAAAACAACAATAAACTACAAAAAAAACTACTAACAATTGCTTATAAATGACTACAGTTGGTCGCGTGACCATTAGTAGTTTATTGCCAGTCATATATAACATGACTAGATTGATGACTAAACCATTTTTAGTCATTTATTGGTTTTTTTGATTGATTGATTTGGTAGTATATTTAGTTGTTGATTCAATCATTCATTGTTGTAATTTGGTCACTTATTTAGTCACTTTTTTCCATTGATATATTTATTCATTGATTGTTGTAATCTGGTCACTTATTTAGTCATTTTTATTCACTGATATATTTAATTGGTCACTTATTTAGTTGTTGATTTAGTCATTTATTGTTGTAATATGGTCACTTATTTAGTCATTTTTTTATTCATTGATATATTTAGTCATTGATTGTTATTAACTAGTCACTTATTTAGTCACTTTTATTCACTAATTTCTATGCATTGGTAGTGTATTTAGTCATTAATTTTAATCAATTTGGTAGTATATTTAGTCATTTTTATTCACCGATTTCATTGGTCATATATCTAGTCATATTTATTCACTGTTCACTGATTTTTGTCAATTGGTAGTATATTTAGTCAATTTAATTATTAATTGATGGCAATCAGTAGTATATTTAGTCATTTTAATTAACTAATATTTGAGGATTTAAACATAAAACACAGAAATACACATCAATCATCAATTGTGCATAATAAGACAGCCATTGAGAAGGCAAAATTGGTGAACTTTATTAATTAAACAAAGGTGTTCTAGTTATAGCTTACAAATAGAGTATTATAATTGTTATTTTTAGTCACAAGACTTAAATATGAGTTACAATATTGTAGAGAAATTACTACAAGAAAGAAACTTGTCCAAAAGACTTTTGCAATGATGAAAATGCATGCTTGAAGCCCTTGAATGCGAGCACATGCCCCTTTCATATCTTAAAACTTCTACAACATGGGAAATATTCTTGAAGCAAGTTGTAACGTGTAGAATCTAAGGAGAGTGTTGATCTTGTCCCATATATGAAGCTCTCTCCTTCAACGTCGTAGTCAACAATAACCCAACTAGAATATTTCCTCCTTTATATGCAACGTGCCATCTGATATGAGCAACAAGGTGTTGCATTTTCTACCATGAATGAACTTGTACCTCAATACAACCAAAAAAATTAATATTAGTCTCAATTCAGAAAGAATAAAAGTGCATTGTATATTGCAATTTTACAAAAGAAAGTCCAAACACAACAGAAAGATAAATTAGTTAAAAAAATGTAGCCTTGTCAACAAATGCCTTAAACAGAGTGTTCAACATAGGCTTGAAATATGTATATTGAACCCTTTATTTCAAAACCTTGTTCAAAATTTAAAAAAGGTGATACACTTAAATTATAGAATGAAGTTGACATATTATAGAATGAAGGCTATCAACACTAACCAGATTCGAACAACATTATCAAAAAAAAAATTCCTGGAAACCAAGCCCAAGAATGCCATCAGAATTGAACAACAAAAATGTCAACCTTGATTCATTTGTTGTCTCAGTAAAGACCTACACCATTAAAGAATCCATTTATACTTAAATTCCAAATTAAGTTGATGAGAAAAGATCTTTGATATCCAACTAGGAAGCCTTAACATCCAAAAATTACTAACTTGATGTTTCACAACAAGTTTCCCTATTATGACATCATCTTCCCCATTCACTTTACAAGCACCGCTCAATTCAACTTTTGAAGGCACAAACACATAAGGTACTTTTTGCAATGGTAATTTTCAAACTAATGATTAATAACAAAACTTAAGGCATCCATTAAACTTGCAAGAAAACAACTACTTGGAAAAATACACAAAAGCACCACCAAATGGTTCAAAACTCATCGTCAGTATAAGTCCAAAAATTTGATGTTCATGTGCAAGTTATTTAGATTTATTCTCTTACAATTCCTCAAAATTAGAAAAAAGGGTAGCAAGTCAGGGGATTTGATCATGAGAAAACTTTGCAGTTAAAAGGGTTTTGTACTATGTCAAACATCATTTCATTAGTTTCAATCCCACCATTTTACCCATGTGATTACTGCCTCATACAATAAGACTCAATTTGTGTTAATTTTATTGGTTTCTATCCCTTCAATTCATCTTTGCAGCATCTACATGATGTAAATATTGTCAGTGAACGATTGAAACATATCAAAGGCAATTGAAGTAAAGCCTCTCACAAATTAAGGAATGATTCACGTATTGCATGACACATGGAGTTAACCTAAAAATGTTGCAATTCCCATCTGACATCTTAAAAGGTTGCAATAATGTCAAAATTCAAAATGGTACAAGGAGAGAAAAAATCAATACCTTATCTTTGGCCAATGAAATCAAAGGATCAAGAATGACATGAGGATTTGTATCAGCTGCCATAACTATAAACTCTTATGTTCTAAAGTATAAAGTCTTGGTTGCTATAGTACCCTAAACTTGTTCAGTATTAGCAAAACAAAAACTAGATATTGGTCCACTGTCATATGGGATCTCACAGGACTCTCCACAAATAACAAATGATATGTATTAATTGTTTAGCAACTTCCTTAATATCCCCATTTAAGTAGACTAAACTGAGGTTGAGGGTTTGAATTAGAGTATCATCTTCTTGGTATGTGCTTGAATTTTATCATGACTTGTATCTTGAATGAAAATAACAAGCTAGTTGCACTATAAAATCATTGTTAGAAAAGTAACCACAAAATCCTCTATAATTAAAATAATCCTTCTAGATATTTCAAGACAAGATATTTCAGTTAATTTCTAAGAGAGCTAATTTCACTATCCAAACAACCATCAATCTATTTACTATATATCATTTCCCAAAATTTAGAATTTGAATGTAATGAAACTAACCATAATTACCAAAGATTTGACACCAAAATGTAGTACAAAATGAATTGTTTGACAACAAATGTGTTTTGATAAACTAGATATACCCTTGATATATTGATTTAAATAACAAGGAAAGATCAAACTAGAGACATCAAGATAATATTCATTAATTCACTTCAACAAACAATTGAAACTAGAATTCGACCACCAATTATAACTTCATTCTATTGATCTTCAAAATTATTTTATAATACATTTCAAAATTTTGTCCTCATTGACATGTCAAAAAGTGTCTTGTCAGTTACCCACTTTTAACGTAAATAAAAAAGTTTTAATTATCGTTGTTTACATAGGATTACATAAAACTTTAAAAGCTTGATAAAAGATGAGAAGTGAAGAGAATTTATTAGATGTTGAATTCCAAAACACTCACAAGATATGGAAGCTCATTACTCATTGTAAGGTACCCATGATCATTCAGATCTGGCAAGGTCCTCTCTCCATGATAGTATCTGCAGGGCTTGGTACTTCATTGCAATGCCTATTCTTCTGGGGGAGCTAGATATTTTTGCTCCCATTGGTACATCATGTAATCATGAGGCTTTTTGTACTCTTGGATTTTTTGTGTGTTGGCCAAGTGACTCTTCTATCTGTTGTCTAATATCCCTTTGGCATCAATGATGAATTTTGAGTACCCAACATCCACTGCAATTATTCCATCCAAGGTTAAATTGAGGCAGTGAATATTTACGCCACCATCCTTCTGTATATTAGTGAGGCGGTTGGCAACAATTTTGCTAAACTCATCTATCCAATCCTTTGATCCTTTCAGTTGATCATCATCCCTTAGTATCTTAGGGATGAACCACTGCTTTAGCATGTGAAATGAATCCATTCTTGCCTTGATCTTTTTCTCTTCTATAGACATGTATTGAAATTCATCTATGACCATTCAAACCATTTTCTCAGTAGGCTTTAAAGTTGTGGGGGCCTCAACACACCTTTGTAAAATTCTGCACAAAGTCATTAAGATGTGATGTACAAGTTGACATTTCTTGAATATGGGGTCCAATATAGGTACATGGACCTTTATCTGATCAACTGCTTGTGACAAGGAGACATAACTTTCATTCACATTTTCCAAATTTTCCACAATTAATTTAACCTTATGCTCCAAGATTTGTTCCAATACCCTGAGGGTTTCTCTGTTCTCTCTTTCCTTTGTTTCTTCATTATTCTTTTTCAACTTCTCAATTTCTTGTTTTACAACATTAACTTGTTCAACAATGATTGCACCTATATCAGTCTGGATGGTAGGGGGATGGTATACTGTTAATTTTGTGCTTTGGGAAGGACCTTCTCCCTTCAAGTGCTATTTCAATTTCACATTTTCTATGAATAACCTATTCACTTCATCATTTAGATCAGTCTGTTCTTTCTCATATTTTGCCAATCTAAGCTCCATACTTTAACCGTATCCCTAGTAAACATTGTTGAGTGCATTCTCATAGTAGTTGCCTCCAATATTGATGTGTCTTGAAGTTTCTTTACCATGGTGGTCCCTCTCATTTCTTTTACAACATCAAGCAATCTTAGTTTTTTTGTTCTTTTTTTCTTTGTCCAAAAGGTTATGGTTTCAAGTCTTGGATTGTAGCCTATTCAAATCATTCCCTCATCTAAATTGAATTCAAAAACCAACATGTGATCTTCTTTTCTTCTTACTTGATCTAGTAAGAATATATTTTTTAACTCCATCTGAAGAATAATTAGTATATTGCTTTCTAAGACCAATTTTCTTGCTTCTTGGGGGCTAATAGTAATTTCATTAATCCTGAGTTCTTCAAGAGTCTAGGAAATAATCTGGTCATGTTGTGATTCCTCAGTGCCCATGTTATTAATTTGAAGTCTCTCAAATTATTTCATTTTTTTCTTAAACCAAAAATCCTTAAACTTGGGAGTTTGAATAAATTTGTCATCTTCAATAAATCTAAGGGCAACAATCACCCTTTCATCATCATGCACTTCTTGATCATTATGCCCATGTACATCCACTCTTTCTTCTAGTTTGTGAGCATCAATTACAAGCTTAGGAGGTGGTTGATCAACTTCATCATCTTTAAAATTAAAAATTACATCAGCTACCGCTTCAGTATCCCCTACTCCTTCACTTATTTCATATTCCACTAAGGTGGCCACTCCATGTGTCTTCTGCATTTTAGGACTTGGTTGCTCAGGGGATGCTTCTGATTGTATTGTGGCAGTGTTTGGTAGGGGCTTTATGATTACAATACCACTTGGTTTGATGGGAATCTTGGAGGGTTTTGAATACTAACCCTCAGGTTTCTTTTATGGTTCAACATATAATCTTTCAAAGTTGTCAATTATAACATTCATCCTTTTGATAGGATCCTTTTCTTCAACATAGAATCCAGTGTCCCTTTTCTTCTTCTCCTCCTCAAGCCTCTTTATGATTTCCCACTTCTTCTTCCTCTGAAAAACTTCATCAGGTGTAAAGCAATTTCTTATTACATCTTCTTTGTAATCCATTTAATGGGTAATCCCAACTTTAGTGAGAAGTTTATGCTTTATAAAATTAATATTCCCTTCAAGATCAAAGACCCTTTCTCCTCATGGCTTCAATGAATACCACATCTTCAAATAGTTCTGTAGTTCTTCAAGAGTGTCAAACCCTATGGATAGCTCCTCACATTTAGTTAGGTCAGGGAGGAATGTCCCCTTTTTCTGTCTTTTCATAACATCCTGCTCCATCCATAACATTTTCCACATAAATTCTAAGAAAACAATTCAAATAGAAACAAATTTAGGTAAAACATGTGGGGCTTGAGGACACCCATAGATCCTTATTACTGTTTGGTTTGCTAAGAAGAACCAATCACTAAAATTGTGAGTGTGTCCTTGCTCTAGGTTTAATGCTAAAGGTCTTAATACTTGCATGATTTTATTAGGAAATCTTGGTGAAATATGATCAAGAGTGGCCATGAACTTTACTATGAAATCATTATGAAATATTACATAATCACTATGTTTACATCTACTATCCTAGATGTAACACCAGTTTTGTACTAGCAACCTGTTCCCTTCATCATCAGTCATTCCCAAACACATTCTTTTAGTTCATCTATTTCTGTTTTGATACAATATTAAATGACACAATAGAGAGTATTTCCTGAAAGCAATGGGAGCTGAGTTCTCTCTTGAAAAAATCTCTCATGTATCCCTTTCTCAATTTCAATAGCAAAGTCATACTCAATGTTGACTTCAAGATTTTGTATCCTCATTTCCATCATCATGAGATAGGTTGGCATCCTCTCATCAACATCTATTCCAAGCACTTAAAACAAAGCAAAATAAGTTCTTTTGAAATATACTTGGAAGTCTTCTATGGAAAATGACTCATTTTGGGAGGGGGAGATAGGTATCCTCCTATTGTTTACACCATTTTTCATGTGTAAAGAAGTTCATCACTCTTGTAGGTTTTTCTCAATCTCCTATAATCCTCCTCACTTCTGTCCAAGTCGATCATAGTGATAGCTTGCTTGTTTAACATAGAACACTCTATAATTTCTTCTTTAGTCAGCACCACTAATGGTGAACCATCTGGCATTCTTATAGTCCTGGTAGTTGGGTGATAATATTGTGCCAATACTTTAATAAACTCAACATCTACAACGACATTTGGGACTATCAATTTGGCCAAATCTAAGGTCCAAGGATTCGAAACTGGAATCTTCTCAACCCTTTTTTCATAGAAGTACCAAAACAGATCTCACCTTGAGCTAGGGATAATTGGGTCTCTACATCCATGGGGTGTATCTTTAAACACCTTTTTGGATCCTTTGTCTACAAAATTAGGTAACACATCTAAAATGGATTGTTTTAGGGACCTCTTCTTTGATTTAGAAACTATGGACTCTTCCTTTTTACTTGAAAGTTGACTTCTTTTGGGTGGCATGATGAAGAATTTACTCCTACTTGATTTTTTAAGTGTCTACTTGTAGAAGCAAATTCAGTTCTTATACACTTGCTATAGAGTGTTTTTAAGAACTTTCCTGGTGAAATAATAGCTATATAGTTTTCCCTCTTGAACTCCCTTGCCTCCAGTACACTGAGCTTTGTGAATGATTTCCAAAATTTCATCAAACTTCCCAAGTAATATTTGTTGTTGAGCTCGGTCGCCTCATTATTAATGTCAATTCATGCAAAATATTTTAGAATCTTCCCATATTTTGAGTTTGAATACATGTTGTTGATCTTGGGAAATTGAACGATGTAATCATTTAATGCTTTGAAAGCTTGTAACACAATAGCACCCTATCATTTCAAGAATGTTGTGGGTTAGTGCTAGCAGTATCGCCATCCTGCGCACACCCCTTTGGACTCCCACGAGATGATAGATTAATTCTAGCGGTTGAGTGACTATTCACTGCCATACTACTTTGTCATATCAAAACCATTGTGGGGTAGTGGTAGCAGTACCACCACCCCATGCATACCCCTTTGGAATCCCACAGGACAACAGGTTAATTATAGAGGTTGAGTGATTGTTCATTGCCATACCGCAATGTCACTGTTTACCCCTTGTGGGCCTATGGTTTACTTTAGTTGTTAACATGTTCTCACGGCCACCCCATGATATTCCTATTTGGTTACCCTGGTATTGTGGTAAGCATTTGTATATTGAACTATATGTCTCGCCATCCCACACATACCTCTATTGACTGTTGTGGCAGTGTAGTATTGGATTTTATTATGAATGTAGTATTTTAGATATCATTTTATTGAAAAGATTAAACAATTCTCTAATTCTGAAGTCTCTCAGTTTTAGTTTTTAGTGTCAATCAGACTTAAGAGATCATTTATTTATTTGTAATGGGGAGGCTTAGTTCACCTATGTTAAGATATATATATGTATTACTAAATCAGAGATGTTCATTATATGTTTGCATCTAGAAAACATATAGGACATACAAGAAATTATATTCTAACTAAACAAAATTAATTTCAAATTTTCAACCAAAGTAAGAAAACTAAGAAGAATGATTGAACCTAACTTTAAATTTACTTCAAATCAATAGTGAACATCTCAAGTTTTGTAAATAATGTACCAACAGAATAATGATGATTAAATTCAAAAATGTATCAGTAAAACAATGGTGAATAAGCATACCTATACTAAGATATTTATTACATCCACTAATAAATTACACCATACATATAATCAAAGTTTAGGTGACAAGCTAACCTCTTAAGACCTGACAAAACATCATCATAATCATCTACATTGCTAGGAAGATCAAAATCTTGATCATTCGTGTCTGCATCTGCTTGATTTTCTTCCTCATCCTCATTTGTGTCATGCAATGCATTCTCTCTCACCATCTCTTCATTGGTAATCAAAATGACTTCTTCAAACACTCCATCATCATCTTCATCTACTTCTTTGAATGTTTCTTGTAAATTAACATATTGCCCATGAGGCATTATATCAACAACTTCCATGATTTTTCATTTTGAACAAGACTCTTTTTGAATGACATGCGACCATATTGCGATTCTTACATCATCAATTAGAAATGATTGGTTAATTTGAAGAGGGGAAACATACGGCTCATCCATGTCTGATAAAAATTGTCTTCTATTTGCACATACAAATCCATACTCATCAAATTCTACTGCAGATGGTCGGATCCACTTACATTTTAATAATATAGGACTATTTTCACCATAGTCCACTAGAATAAGTTGTTGGATGAATCCAACATAAAATTTCTTCTTAGTTTCATGAAGAAATTCAACACTAACAACACAATCACAATTTATCTTTCCTTTTTCTTTTCCTTCCACTCTTAAATGACTACCATAGGCCCACATTCCACCGAAACGCGTAGTCCATAAATGTGGAGATTTTGAAAGCTCACTTTCCTCCATTATTATATATTGACCTTCTTTTGCATCCCTAACTGCATTAGCAATCCATTCTTCAAATTTTGGAAAAGAATCACCTCCAATCAAATCAGCATGACTTTACACCTTTGAGGTCGATGTTGCATCCAAGCTTGATTGTCTTCATATTTTCTACATAGAATATTAACATACAAATAGTAAGATTGATAATATAAATGTGTAAATGCAATTGAGTGAATAAATTATTGTGTTAATTTTTTTTACCTATGCCACTTATCAAAAGAAGATATGTTTTGAAGAATATTGACATGTATCGTACTTCTTTCTTGATGTGATAGATTCAAGAAACATCCATTGCCTTCCAATACTTCACCTGCAATTGTGTCTTCTTTGTCATCATCCCATACACGCCGATTGACATTTTTAAAATCCTTCATATATTCTATGCAAAATCCCATGGCCTCTTGCATTGAATATCCCTTAGACATGTTTCCTTTCGGTTTTTCCCTAGTATGAACAATTTTTTTCAAAACCTTCATATATCATTCTATAGGATACATCCATCTTGTTCTTATTGGGCCATAATGCTTTAGTTCATATTGTAGATGTATCAAAAGATTCATAGAAATGTTAAAGATTGTTGGTGGAAATTCCTGTTCCAATAGACAAAGGACTTCAAAAACCTCCTCCCTCAAACTATCTAATACATGTAAACTCATTCTCTTTAATATTAGGCCCAATCTTATAACTATCAATCTTGGCCCTTTGCCAAACTTAATATATTTACCACAATAGGTAAAATATTCTCCATTATGACATGATAGTCATGGGTCTTGAGGCCTCTTAAGCCATTAATGTTAGTTTGGCTTCTAATACTACTATTTACATATCCAGTGGGAAAATGAGTCTAAGACATCAACTATAAGAATTGTGCATGTTGTTCCTTTGTCCAAACATAAGGAGCACTAGGTTTTCTATATTTTTCATCATCATATTTTTCAACCCAAATATTTCGAAGAATATTTAGTTGTCGAAAGTCTTCACATGATGAAATAGTATCAAAAGCAACAAAAAGAGTTTCTATAATAGCATAGGCTATATTTTTCTTAGTATGCATAAAGTCAACAGTATGCCTAATGGCTATATCCTTAAATTATGACAACTTATATAATATGCACAACCTTTTACACTGCTTAAATAATTACATGGATCATATCTACTACCAACAATCCCATCATTTTCAATAAATGATTTTTTTTTGTCCATTCTCAACAATGTAATCACTTGTTATTAGTAATGGTGCTTCATGATTCTCTTCTTGACCATTGAACTATGTTTTTTGTTGACGATATGGATGATCCATTTTAAGGTAAGCATGATGTACACAATAAATATACTTATGCAAACTTCTTGAGTGCCTCAAAAAATCCTTAAAGTTGCAATTAGGACATCCATGGTATCCATGAACACTAAGACTAGACAATGTGCCATATGCAAGAAGTTCAATGTGCCATATGCAAGAAGATGATGAATCACAAACAATAAGGAAGCTCTTAAAGTGAATTTGATTGAATGACCATCCCTTAAAGACCAAATTGCTTCAATTCCTTTCCATAATTCCATTAGCTCATCATATAATGGCTCTAGATAAGCACCAATTGTATCTGAAGTCGCACTTTTCTTTCCTGGTATAATCAATGATAGCATTAAGAAAAATGGTTTAGTTGCTAACCATGGAGGCAAGTTATAATTTATTAAAAAAACTGACCAAGTTGACTATTTAATACTTTGATCTGAGAATGGGTTCACCCCATCTAGAGCCAAAACCAACCTTATATTATGAGGATCTTGAGAAAAATCAAGCCATCTATTATCAAATTCCATCCACGTCTTATAATCAGGCACATGTTGTTTTCCATCAGTGCTCTTATTTTGGGCATGCCATTGCATAAGTTCAACAATGTCTCTACACCTATACATTTGGAGTAATCGTGGGATTACTGAAAAGTGGCGAAGAACCTTTCTAGGAACCACAACTGATTTCAACCCTTCTATATACCTTGCTTCATGACATTTCAAACATTCACTCTCACTTGCAAGATTCTTGCAAAATAATACACAACCATTCACACATGTTTTCATACCCTAAGCCTAGCTTAGTGATTTCCTTTCTATATTGACTTTGTTTTGTTGGAAATGTGGAGTCAGGTGGTAACAACGAACTTAATAATGCCAATAACTGATCTACACTCTCATTTTTCCAACCAAACACCATCTACAAGTTAAAAATTTGAATGATTGTTGTTAAACGACTTAACTTGCAATTAGCATACAAAAGCTTTGAAGCATCCTCCATCAACTTGGCTTAATCGTCATTTATACGAGCTCATTCAACATTCTATCAACTTCAAACCCTTTGTCTAACATTGCTGCCTCTTCATCTATGTTTGGTACCACTTCATCACGTTTGGTGCCACTTCATCTATGTTTGTTGCCTCTTCATCTCTCACACTTTTCCATTCTATCACATCTTCGTAATAATTGACATTCCAAGGGCTTATACCACCATGCTCATATCTTATCATATGTCGATAAATCTGACTTATTTTTTTCACCTTTCCACCAAGATAGTCATTACATGAACATGGATATTTGTCCATGTCACTCTCATTGGCTATTCTCTCATAAAATTCATGGTATTTCAACCTTCGATGTTAATCCATCTATAATGTTCTACACATAGCAAAAAAAAAATGTAGACTAAGAGTCAAAAACTATTTTTTTTAATTGAAAGGAATTTCCATAGCAATAGATTTATAGAGAGAAAATAAAATAGAGAGTTTAATCCAATGAATTGTAAAAAATAGGATTTTGTAGTTTATATTCAAATTGTTGGATTACATTGTGCATTGCACATCTTTTCAAACTCAAAGCATTACTTTTACATTGCATAAACTAATAACTAAATGTCGATAGATGAAAAATTCAATTACAATATAGTTTTTACAAAGATACTACAAAGCTTATGCAATTACTTCCACATTGCATAACCACCAACCATAGGGAGGGCTTCCAATTGCATTTTCTTGTCATAGCATTCCATGAGACCATTATTTCTTTGAGGATTTTTTCAAAAAATTCCATTGCCTTGTCTATACCACATTTTTCATACATGTCTACCAGCATTTTATCAAAAAGTTTATTACCTTGTTGCTATGGAT